>JAVQJG010268207.1:0-15504 GCA_036024015.1 Craterocephalus amniculus
CAGTTGATTTGTAATGAATACACAATGTATGACATTTCATGTTTTTTAATTGCATTACAGGAAATAAAGAACTTTATCACAATATTCTAATTTTCTGAGACAGACCTGTATATCATGCATCGTGATTAAGGAAAGAATATTCAATATGTAATTTGGTTCATATTGCCCAGCCCTACTCTCAAGCAAAGAAAGAAGTTATTTATATTCCCATCATATGTCCTCTACAACCCTGCCTCTCGCCTGCTAATTGCTGGTAAAGGCTCCAGCTCCCCGCCGACCCTGAGTTGGATTAAGCAGAAAATGAATGAATGTCCACCATGACTAAAAGTTTAATTTTAAATAGTAAAGCTTAACTTCTGATATCCAAAGACTAATTATCTGGAATTAAATCACCAGAGTTGAGTCCTTCAAGTTTAACGGCATGAAGTCAGTTCACAACTAACTCTTATTACGCCTGTTGTTTCAGCCCTCAGGCTTAACACACGGTTTAGGAGTGTGTTTATGGGAGTTTTGAACATTCCTCCAGAGGTGCATGTGTGAGGTCAGGCACTGATGCTGGATGAGAAGACCTGGCTCGCAGTCGCATCTCTGATTCATTCCAGTGGCGCTCGATCGGGTCAGGGTCAGGACTTTGTGTTGGACAGTCGAGTTCTTTCACACCATACAACTTATGGAAGTCACTGGAAAACCTAAATTCCACAATTTGCGTCCCAATATTTTTGAGAATAGAGTGTAGTTTTGTGTAGAAGTTATTGAAATTTTCTCCACATGGAGTGAAAGAAACAACTCATTTAAACCATGACCGAGTTAATAATTGTGGTGCAGCATAAATGTTGAATAAATGTGTGTTTAATCCAGGTTAATCCTGAATGATGGAGCCCACCCACACGCAGTGGCAGAAGAGGAGGGAAAAGTGCATGGGTCGCCATGACAACATGCTGCTGAGTATTTTCCCAGAATATTTTTCACCTGCCTCTTCCTACATTGTTTGTGTGGTGTGAGCCGTATTACAATACGGAAACAGAAGTGCTTATAGCATCTTACAAGAGGGGGAAAAAAGATGGTTGCAGATCTTCACATGACAGATGTTTATTTGTTTACTCAGGAAAGCTTAAAAAGTGGTTTGAAAATAAGAAATGACACCTGACCCAGCTGATAATGCAGATCAGCTAACATATTAGAGACAAAGGTTTTTATGGAACTGAAAGTATTTTATTTAACTGAAAATACTTTGACTGAGAATTCTTTAGGAATGAAATGGTCTATAATTTTATGTTTTGAATTGTATATTACATAAAAGCCTTTTGATATTATAAATAATGCTGAAAATGGAAAGTTTGATAAAGATGAGATAAAGAGGAGATTATTGACTCAGAATATTGGAAAAAAGAACTTCAAAAATGGTCTTTAAAAATGTGAACTCATGGGCAAGTAGGAGGAGGGACCCATATATAAGGTGATGAGGTAGGAGGGCAGGAATAATGTAAGAATGAACATTTTGGAATAAAAGGCACTGTATTAACCAGATAATGAACAAGAAGAACCAGCAACTTATAAATAAACTCATAACAGACTACAAGTAAAATGGAGAAAGTAAGTCTACAAAGACAAGAGGACAGCAGGGACAACAGACATGGACTGACAATAATCTGGTTATAAACAAACGATAGAGTAATTCTTCCAAGGATGTCCAGTTCAGGTTCTCTAGCTCTTGATGTTTCCTCATTCAACACACTTGACTCAGATTAATTGGTACAAAGAGCTTCGGCAGAACCTGATAACAACCGGTTGAGGACAATCAGGTGTGGTGAAGCAAGGGAACATCGGGGAAAATGGCAAATGAGGTGCAGGTGTGGCAATCAGTGCTGGGAACAGGAAGTAAACATAACTGAATAAACGAATTGAAGAGGCAGCTGAAAACCATCTTTTTAAACTTGCTTTCGTTTAACTTTTGCTATGTTTTATATTTTCTAGTGTCTCTTCATGAAGCACTTTGTGTTTTTGATCTTGATGGGTGCTGTATATTTATTTATTTATTTGCATATTCATTTAGATCAGGAATCTTAAACTTGGGTCTTCAGGGGCCCCAGCCTTCAGGGGCCACAGCCTTCAGGGGCCACAGCCTGCTTCAAACCCACCTGATTATATATGAACTGGATCCAACTAGTTGTTGTCTATGTCTGCAAAATGACACATTAATCCCTACTAACACACTCAACTCAGATTAATGTGTCATTTAGTAGAAAATGGCAACAAATTATTGGATGCATTTAATTTCTATCAGGTGTGTTTGAAGCAGGGAAGCAGCTAAAACCTGCTGGACGGTGGGAGTTGAGGGCCTAATATCTATATTATAGCCTAATGATCTAAAGGGCAACTCACCCATAAAGTGTTGTTGATGTTCATCACAGAGCAAACGCGCTCATACTCTATCAATCGGCTTATGAGACATTAGGACTTAATGTGGCCACCCTGTGTTTTGTCCGTAATCTGAGGTTCTTTTATTTTGTTTTGTTTCCCTGGTTGTCAAAGTCTTTAAGTCTGAAATAACAGTATAGTGGGGAGATAAAATCACTTAACTGAGGCTATAACAGAACAGTTTTGATCCATTATTTATCTGATAGATCTTTGGCTTAATTACAGGGAATATCTGCTCTGCTGGTTATGAAACCAGTAATGGTCATGTCTGCTTTTTATAGCCCAACATCAGGAAATCAAAAATCAGACTCCAGCTTTGCTTATCTCACTTTCCGCGTTACTGATGTGATCCTTTCGGTTTGGATTTTCTGTACATATGGAATACATCAGACGACTGGCGGGTATTGAACATGAATTGATTTCCTTATCTTTCCTTGGATCTGAACTTCCACGTCACCCGCTCAGTTCTTTGACAAGGTTTGGCCTGATAGTTTGCAGACAGCGGATGTTGCATGATTTGGGCGTTAGTTCAGTTTCCTGCATGGTCTTCGGCTCTCCAGGGTCCTAACAGATTTAATGATGCGGCATTGAGTCATGGCTTGCTCTATTTTTCCTTGTATGATGTGGTTTTTCCTCCACTAAGCGTTAACTCTGCTCGTTAAGTGCAGCTTAGAACATAGGGAATTATTAAACACTGCGTAACCCCATAGGACAGATGTGGTTAGAGGACTGTGGTTAGGTTTAGCACCACCTTCTGGAGTAAGAAAACACAACTAATATGCTTTTATGACTGACATGGTGAAGACAAGAATGTGTCATACCACACTATATGGTTCTGCGTCCTCTAAGTTTCCAAGAAATAAATACATGTCAGTGTAAGATCCTCCATTGTGATGAAAAGCAGACTGTGTGGGTGTTTGTAGCAACGGCAGCCTGAGTGTAAAACTTCGCCGTCAGAGTCAGGTGGAAGGGCAAAAAAATCAGTGCATAATAGGTGCTATTGAAGTCCTTTATCACTTTGATGTGTTTCTTTGAAACCTCGCGGGTTAGAGCATCGAGTCACGTACTTGTGCTCTCAAACACAAAGGTCTTTTCATTGCTATTAATGTGACTCCTTTGGGACATTTTTGTTTTTCATTGCATAAGTTTAGGAGTTCACTTGTTTCGAGTGTGAATAAAGATTTTAAAAAGTAAAAAAATGTCCAGAGCATGTGACAGAAGTTGCCGTGTCTGAAATAAATGTTGATGAGCTTTTTTTTTTTTTTTTTTTTTAATGATAAATGAAGCTTTAAGAAAACTGTGGCGGTCCTCGTAGCACATTGTTACCTATTCAGTTGTTTTCTGATTAGGAGCAATAAATTACCTTGAGCGTAGAAAAAAGGCGAGGAAATTGAACAGGAAGATTTCAATTCGATCGTGAGGGTTTTATGTGACTCGTTGGGATCGTGAGGCACATTAGCAGCATCCGCTGAGCTTGGCTGAGCCCCATCTGTTGTCATGCATGTGTTGTGAATGCTGAGCTGCAGTGACCACGTGACTGGGTTTGTTGGGGAGCATTCAGCAGCTTTGAGTAATTGGGGCTCTGCTGAGAGGCAGGGAAACAACAGGAAGCGAAGTGACAGCTCCCACTGCTACCACTAAACACCAAGAGGGTAAAAGGATGAGAGGTGGAGAGGGAACTGTGCTCAGGTCGAAGTGAGCTGTATCGGTAGATTTGCATTAGATACATGTATGTGCCTATCCACAGTTCTTTTCTCAGGAATCCTGGGCAATCTAACACAAAGGTGATAAATCAGTTAATGAAGCACCTAAGGTTTGTAATTACATCCTTTGATCCAACACAAAGGTACAAATTGTTTATGATAGCCGAGGATACACGTTTCTACCAATTCAGACCAAACTACAGTTACTTCCCTCGCAAGCTAGCTGGGGGGGGTGGAGGGGTCTGCAGGTAAGACTCACATCAAATCATGGTGCCTTTGGTTTGGCCTTACATAACATAATTAGCTGATAGGTTCTCATGGCAGAACAGCTGGTTCCCAGGGGCATGAGTGGCTCAGGAGGAAGAGATTGAAAGATCACCGGTTCATTTCTGCACTCTTTATGTCAAAGGGTCCTTAGGCAGATTGCTGAACTAATGTGCTTTGTGCATGGCAGAGAAGGTTTATGGTAGTGCATAAAAAGCTACGCTGAATGCATGTTTCATCTTTTGGGACGCATGTTAAAAATGATTATAAAACTTAAATGAATTCTGACAAGTAACGTCACTGGTCTTCATAAACTCTACAAGATGTCAAAAAGGAAGAAGAGGCTTTAAGTATTTTTTTAAGTAACAAACATGATTAAATTAAATTAGATACATAAATTTTTACATTGGACATTTCAGAATCCTTCGCAAAGATCAGCCTGATTTAACGTCTTGCATCACCAGGATCTGGCTTTCTCTGAGCTACTCTAGGGTTTTTATACTGAGATAGAAATCTTTAGGGAAGCCATTAAAAAAAAGAGAGATCACCAAATTATAAGAAAGTATTCCTGAAGTTAGAAGGTAGCATATTAGTGCAGTTTTTAGCAACTGAGTTAAGCCCAACAGACTGAAGCAAAAGAGGCACGTTTCACCACAGGCTATGCGAATAACAGGTGGCTCAAGCGGCAAGCTGTTGTTTTCAGCGAAAGGTTGCTTAGGATTAATATATCTTTTTAATCGTGACACTTTTTTCCCTAAGGATGTCGCACCTGTACTTGCCACTGGAATTAAATGTGGCTATTCTTTGATTATCGCCATTGTCAGACCTACTCAGAAGGGGCATAGGATCTGGTATCCTGACTTTCTCCTCATGAAAGATAAAAACTAAACACAAAACAAAGTAATCCTGAGGGCTTGAATTGAAGGCAACCAGACTTATTTTTTTTCTCTTGCAAACATTTTGTTTCTCATCTAAAAGGCACCTAAACTGAGGAGTTCAAGGCTTTTAAGCTGTCTTAAAGAAAACCAAGCGAGTGTTGTCGACCCACCAACCATCCTGTGATTCGTTAGGGTTGTTGCCATCTGCGAGTCGCTTACTACACATGTTATGTGTTGTGGTCACGGCATTCTAGGTGTAAATGGTTCTGAAACCGGCTGGGAAGGAGAGTGGAGGCTGCACAGTAGGTGCTGGACAGATAAAACCTGAGGCCACGTCCTCTGTTAATTCTGCCTTCTTCTTTCTTTCACACCATTACCAGGATAGTTGTTATGAATCGTCAATAAAATTGCTGCCACCAAGGCGGATAGTTTAGAAATGGTTAAAAAGATCTTGCTCAGACTTTATTGAATTCTCTAAATTTTGAGGATCTGCACACGAGATTGTAACATCTGACCAACAGAAAGGAGACCAATCAATTTTCTTTCGTAAAGTTGCTCTATAAACCAATAGAAACCAATAATTCAGTCCAAAGGAGTTCTGTTATCGCCAGAACACAGATGGCCGCTCAGAGTGGTCCCTATCTTTCTCCACTTTTTCAAGATTGTGGCATCCCATTTGTATTTATCCTTTGAAGTAAAGTCCTGTGGTTTCAGGAATGAGACCAAACTGAGTGTTGACTAACAGATTACACAAGAAGGTTCCGGCGGGGATGTTTTGATGCAGCTGGATTGCCCTTTAAATGTACGAAAATTATTCTCAAACAGGACACTGCTGCTGCTGGTATGTAGGCCAGCAACACTCGCAAGAAAGGACGTTACATAAATTAGAGGAACTGACCTTCGCTGCCTTTGTTCTGTGTGAAGCATGAACAGGAACTGAACCTGAAGGGCGCACACACATGCTTCCACGTGCTGTTAGTGTGCACTTCACATGGCATGTGACATGTGTTCTGCCTGTGAATCTACTATTAATGAGTACACAGCAACACATGCACATCTTGCCCAAAGATGCCTTTTTTGCAAATGAAATCGGGTGTTTCAGATTTCAGTACTCACTTCTTTCGGCTAAGAATCGAGTCAGTTGATAAGAAAAAGGCTGAGAGTCTGATTTTATTTATTTTCCTCCAGCTGGGGTTAGCAAGTCACCAGCAGAGCTTCAGGGTTAACAGCCAGGGGCGGATAGATGGATGGCAGCTGGCCCAAGGCTGTTCTGGTGCCAGACAAGAGGGTATTACAGGGTCAGGCAACGCTAGCAGAGTGCAGCTCTGGTTCAGCGGAGAGCTGACCCACAACTGTTGTGACTCTGCAAGCTGGAAAAGGGAAACTGTATTTGTTGCTTTATTTTCCTGGTTTGCGTCTGCTCTGAGCAGATGTAAGACTTTAGCCATTGTTTTTTCTTTTGCTTTGCATTCTTTCAAAGGTGTAATTTCTTTATAAATCGAAAAAAGTATTTTTACAGAATTGCTTCCACCTCATAGCATACTGCCATGATATATTTAAACCCTTTTAAGGTGTTCTGTTGAAAATTTTAATCTCTACCAGCAAACTCTTCACAGCTAAGAAGCTTGGGTTCTGAAAACATTCAAGGAAAATGAAGATTGAGAAAATTATGTAACATTATAATTCCATGTTTTGTTTCCCTGACATTCTGTTAACATATTTAACACGGCTCTTTAATTTGGTTGTCAGAGGCCGTTCATCTGCAGGTTTTACATGTTTCCCTGCTTCGGCATAGCTGACTCAAATCAATGATTCCCTCTGGAGAGTATGACGAGCAAAAGCTTACAGAGCATATCCTGTGTTGCAGATTTTTGCATTCTGCTCTGAACAGTTCAAGACTCCAGTGCATGTGTGAAAGCATCTTATGGGAATGCTCTACTTCATATTTACTGAGAATTCTACAATTCATGCTCTGTTGTTTTTGCCTGTCTGACTTCAGAAGGATCACAGGCTAACATTTATTGAATGTTTTGTTCTTGTGAGTCTCTTAAAATGATCAACCAGCTCTCTGTCAAGAAGTACTGAGGTACTGCTTGTTTCCAATGCCTCTGGACTGTGCATCAACAATACACTCTACCTACCTACTAGGGATGGGCATGATTCAGATTTGAATCGCTTACATTATTCTTTAATCTATTAATCGAATGCATCTTTAGACTTGTGCTAAAGTTGTATGTGCGCACATATTTTCCAGTGTAACCACTGAATGAATCCCATTTAAACTGCCACAAGAGTCGTTCAACTTGTAATTAAAATCTAAATGATGAAATGCTTTAGGTTTTTTCTACTTTCACTCCATTTAAATATAGGCTATAAATATAGAATTTAAATATAGAAATATTAATTATCAATCAATAATCAATCATTAATTCCCCTGATAATCGAATAAGACAATTTAATAAAATTCAGTCTATACTACCTACAAGGTGTTCCCCCTAAAAAAAGACAGTCTAATCTTAATATATGCAATAAATTCTCATATATGATTTTTTTATGGCATGTTCCACGTTAACCACCGCCCAATGTCTGAAAATGAGCAACAGCATAAGTCAGTGTGAGGGAATAACTAAAAATGGTATTAAATCAAAGCTGAGGTACCACACAATAAATGAGTCTGATCCAAATGCTGCATGCTAACCGAAGCTACGAGCCTCTGAAGATAAAACCATGCTTTACAGTGTACACGGAGCTATTACCCAGTTCAGAGCAGATGGTGTAGCTTTAATGTTCTTGCATCAAAGGCATATTCATGCCTCCCATTGTGGCAGTGTGAGTTAGGTGAAAGGGAAATATTTAATACTACAGAGAACAGTTATGGATGAGGCTCATATGTATTCGCAATGTATTACTTTAGAAAAGTTCAATAAATATTTATCGGAAATTTGATATCTTTTTGTAGAATCGGCCGTTCGTGCAATGCTGCCACCACAATGGGCCATTTAGCAGTTATTAGTTTTCAAGTTCCCTGTTGGATTTTGATGCTGTGAGTCATTTGCTCAGGCTGAACTGATCAATAAAGGCACTGTTTAGATCAAACTGAAAGTGTAATCTGACCCGAAGCCGAATGCAGTCACAGATTTCAGGCATTCATCTTTTCCCAGAAGCTCTGGTCACGATATTAAACCCATTTATGCCTGTGTCGTTATCAGCAGATGAAATGTCTGATTGAATTTTACTACTTGTGATTCAAAGAGGGGCACTGCATCAGATAGGATGAAAACTCTCACAATACAGCTATATTTATTTTATTACTTTTGGACAAAACGTGCAGCAGTTTCCTCTGTAAGGTCTGAAACATCTCTAGGAGTTAATGTTGCAGGCTAACGAGCCATTCATCTCCAGGGTAACAATTAAACGGTGACTGAAAGACCACGGCTCTCTTTCTCATGGCCGCTCTCATTCTGTTGCTTTTGTTGCCTCGGTGTCGTCTCTGACGTTAAATCGGGCTGCGAGGGACGACCTTGCTTGTCAGGTCAGCGGGGAGCGCGCAGATAATCCACCAGGAAATCTGTGCAGTATGTATTTAACTATAAATAGCTTCAGCAGCCATAATGCTGAGCCCGTCGGGTTTTTTGTAGTGAAAAAAATAAACAATCTGAACTAATCTGTGCAGCTGAGGCGAGCAGGCTTCTTAAGCTGGATGAACTGATCTCCAGATGAATTCAATGTATCGCACATTTTTAGATTCAACACATAATTAGTTGATTATTTTTGTTTTGATTAATTTTAGTATAAAAAAAAGAGGGAACAATGCAGAATACTGGGCAATTAAAAGACTTTTCTCGCTCTCAGATCCGTTTTCACCCCCTTGTTTATTGTTATTACGATTTGCTCAGTCCTTATTCACTCATCTCTTAATGAGGCTTTTAAAGCTTCATAAAAACTCTGAATCTTCTAACCTTGCCCCAACAATCAGCAGCCATGAGCTTCTCTACACAGCAATGCAGCACGTAAGAAAGGAACAGCTTAACGAAGGTAACAGAGTTTTCAGGCGGGCGTCTTCTCAGATTATAAAACCGCTAAAAAATGGAAAACGAGAATGGTGAAGGCTAATGTCTGGAGGACCACAACTTTTTAGAATTCCAATGAGTGCAAATCTGCCTGTAAGTGTGGAAAAGACCTTCAGGAAGATTTTTCAGACAGATGCGTTCAGCTACACCCACCGAGGTTGGCCATAGTTTGCTTGTCTAAATGTTCAAACACAGATCCACACTGAAAGCTTCTTGTGTTGTTTAATGGGTCATTCATAATTTCTTTTCTACTTCAGCTACTTACCTGGGATGTTTAGATTTTTATGGTAAAGCATGGAGAAAGCTTATAATACAAGGATTTTGAAGTTTTTACACTAGAAGCGATAGCATTAAAGAGTCTTCTCTTTTCTCTGCCGTTCTTCCCTCGCCACTCTTGCCCGTCGCCGCTTCCACCCTGCAAGACCGAGCCGTGCCAGAGCACGGACACACCAGCGTAGTGTCTGGTTTCACCCGACCTCCCATGCAACGGTTCACAGAAAGCAATCAATTATTCTCAGAAATGTGTACCCCAGAGTGGGGACACTTAATCCTTTTCAGCTTAAGACCCAAATTGAGTAAATTTAGGCATTTTGAAGCCTAGGTTCATTAGAACAGGTTAGTGCTCTTGACATGTGAGCGGCCAAGAGAAAGAGACTGTGAACCTAGAATACACTTCCACACCTCTAAACACCCAGATGTCCCAGGCAGACGTACTGTACAAACACACAATGTTCTCAGCTTTGTGCACCAGGCACCTACCGTGTGAGATTCATGTGAGCCTGTTTGGTCTGAAACGTTTGTTAATTTATAGCTTTCCTCTTCTCGGTACTGCGGCTCTGGCTCAGAAAGCCACTTTCACATAGCCAGGAAATATCTGGCTTCGCAAAATCAAACAAGTTTTTCTATTTCTTACTTGCAAGCCGCCAGACTCTAAAGCAGGTGTCTGCAGGGGTTGTCCATGATTTTTGAAGGGCTTTCAAACCTTTTTTTCTGTGAACACTTGCAGGTTTGTTTTTATTCTTCTTGTTGTTGTTGCTTTTCAGTTCAGTACTTCTATGTGATGATTTTTCAGAATTCTTTTGTTCATAAAGTTAATTAACATGTATAAGTCATTCAGAGATAGAAAAAAAGGTAAATAGCTACAGGGATGAATCACGGTTGTGTCTACAACTTGGCATAGTTGTAAGTTATCTTTGTTATGGTTTGTTTCTTTTTGGTACTTTTTTCTGACCAGCCTTTCACAAAGACACATCATTCGTTTCCACAGCGAACAATATCAAAGCATTTTGACAGACAAAAAATTATATTTGTTCACCAAAAGGATAGTTTCTAAAAAGCTATCAGCTGAAAATTTGGCATATTTCTGCATGGTGGACACGTGGATGACAAGAGAAGAAGTGTCAGGCCTGAAATAAATATTTAGTTATATAAATAAAATAAATCAATTAGATATAAAGTCATTTAAAAGGCCAAAATATGTACATTTGAGACAACAAGTATTACAGAGTTTAAAGGTTAAGGTTCAACCAAACTCGGGACAGTTTAAGATTTGCAGGTAAACTTTCTAAACTTTGTTCATCATTTAAGTTGGTTTAATAATCTGGAACAAAGCAGCAATATTGTTACCATGAAAATCAGCTGAGTGTTGTATATAGTCAGGCTTAGCATCCGGCTCTTTCTTTCTTTCTTTCCTGCTTCAGATTAGCCTTAGTTTTTTCTCGCAGAGATTAATGATGTTGCACAGAGAAACTTGAACCATCGATGACATGCTCTGAGAGTGTACATGAGGCCGATCTGGCTGCCTATCACAGCTGAGGTTCAGGTTATAACTGCCTCTACCAGCCTGGCCTCCTTTGTCCTCCTTGTTGAGAGAAATGACTCATCCTGGTGAGATCATCAGGCCTGCTGTTGTACCACTGTTAGGAGGCTAATGAAAATGGCTCGGTCACAAAAAGACCTTTGCTGTATCGGTTTACCTTGTTCCCAGCTTACTTTTCACAAGTGCGCAGTTTCTCCAAATGTATTATACACACTTTAACACACTCTGTGTTTGCTCAGAGCTCATTAGGACAAATGCTGTATCAGGTACTTTCTAACACTGGATTAGAAGTGTTGTATTACATTTACACGGCTTCAGTCCCAGTCTCACACCTTTTACCTCCATCTGCGGATCCAAGGAGCATCTTGACTGAAGCATTAACTCTGTCCGCTGTACTTCTCTCGTTTCCTGCCCAGCACCTTTCTCTATTTAAAGATGAGTGTGCAGCCTAGTTCCACTGAATCCTTGATTTCTTATGTTGTACAGAAGTTTGTATATACACTGAGGCCCAACTTAAAGAGGCACCTGTTTGCGAGTTGGATATGTCTGCATATAAAGAACATTATTACCCTGTCTTTCATTTGCTTTCTTGTCTTAACTTTTCTCCAAAAATTTTGTCTACACCTTTTGATTTGAGTAAAAGTGGCCATTATGGTTTAAGTTTTTGAAATCATAATGAAAGCAGGGGAAATTAAATTTTTGGGCTTCTGTTGGACCAAACTGGATACCTTACAGTAGAGCCGTGTTTCATTCTGAGTCAGTCTGTTTCAGTTTTACATAACAAATGCAAAATCAAGCACACATGTGATTTTTATTCATTTTTAAAAAATTTGATATTTAAAATATGAATTTAGATCAGAGTGTTTGTTTCCAGTGAAAATTATTCTTAATTTACATTTTTTTGAAATTATGCATTTGTGAACTTTTTTAAAATTTTCTCTGTACAATAGTTTTAAAAACTACAGTAGCTCATTTTACTGAAACTCATCATATAACAGCTGTTTTCTGACACATGGACTTTTCTAAGTTTTTCAGGTGGAACAGATTATTTGTCAGACAATGATTGGTTTCTTGCTTTGTCCATGATTTTGGTCCGTTTTTAATTCAACCAAATCCCTAGAATTGAACATTTCATATTGAGTAGAGTTGATTAAATTGTTCTGTGTTGGAGCTTTTGTTTACAACGCTTGTTGTTCGATTTCAAAATTGGAACAGATTTTGATTTTAATATAACTGATATGTGGCTCATCATTTAGTATCTGTCCAAGATAATCTGTTTCAGATGTTCTGTCGTACTTCTGTTATTTATCATGAGTTTGTCATTGGTTGTTAAGGTTGAATGATTTCCAAATATTATGAATTAAGTTCTTCTTAAATTTATAGTTACTTTAATGTGATCAAACACCAGTTTATCTTAAACCAGAAGCTTACATCAACCTTGCTTAGTTCCATCTGCTGAATACACAACATTCTCTCTGTCCATCATCAGCACCTGCTTATCTTTTCTGTAGTCACAGCTGACACTTGCTTAGAGGTGCGGTACACACTGAACAGGATGCCATCCTCTACCGGGCTGACACATGGATACAGACAAATGTTCACACTCTTTTTCACACCTTTGGAGAACTTGGAGTTGATAGTTAACGTATTGCCTTGTTGAACTGTCTAGCAGACTCAATGGGTTTAAGCTCAGGGAACTGATGCAGCAAAAGAACTTTTAAAGGTTTTTTAAAAATTCTTTAAGATTTTCTCTTGTTAATCTGGCTTCAGGTGGTGCAGCAGACTGATTCTTTCACATTGGCTATTCCTATGAGCTAACATAATTGATTGATTTAACTTACACAGTGAGGGGTCTTGTTTTTGGAGCTTAGGTAAGTTTCGGTTTTGCTTCTGAGCAAACATGTTGATTTACAAAGCAAAAACTACTTGGAGGACAATTGAGCTGCACTTTGGAGAAAGTTTGGGAATCCTGCATAAAGAAAAGTTGGAAAAACATCTTCTGATTTGTGCCTCTTATGTCCGTGTGTTTCTGCAGCATCCTGTTTGCAGACATTGAGGGTTTCACCAGTCTGGCGTCGCAGTGCACAGCGCAGGAGTTGGTGATGACTCTCAATGAACTTTTTGCCCGCTTTGACAAACTGGCAGCGGTAAGGACTCATTCACATGCATGCTCACATCATACGGACACCCTGTGTCCATTTGGCATAGTTTTATTTCAGTTAACCTCTTTTTTTTCCCAGTAGTGTATGGTCATGTTCTGCTTGCAAAGCATTTTTAATCCACTGAATGTGAATAGTTCTGCCATCTTCAGACATATGTTGGAGGTCAGACAGCCTGAATGCTTTACTTTTATGAAGAAGTTCTGGGTGGCTTTGATTGAGGTAGATAACTCTGTTAAGAATTATGTGGCTCACTTCAAAACTACCACTGAGACTTGCTGAACACAAGAAGCTGTGAGAACTAAATGCACACAATTTTGATGTTTTATCTTACCAAGGCTGTGCAAACATGTGATGTGTACACACATGCCTGAAGACTTTACACTGGCATTCTCTCTGCAGAGACTGCCATTTTCATCGTAAAATACTACATAAGAACATTGCTAATTCTTGTGTAAGAGTTCCTGAGCTGGATGTTTAGATAAAACTTTACATCATGGATAAAGATAAAAATGCAGATTTGTGGGTCAACAATGCAGATAAACTGAAACGTGAACAGTGTCTGGGCAGAGTTAAAGCTGAGAAATTATGTCTAGGTGATTGATACTGGTCCAAGTAGGGCTGAGGGTCACTGCCCTGCAGATTTTAAATGTTTCCATGCTTCTGCACAACTAACTGAAATTAATGGGTCATTGTGGAAAACCTGACAAAAAACTGTTGGGTCCCTTTTTGTTCTATCAAGTGGAAGCAGAGAAGCATCTTGAATCTGCAGGACAGTAGAACATCTGGAGTAAAATCTAAACCCTTCTGAGGCATGAGGGGATTATTTTCCTGGTTACATGACTGTAGAATCTTTTTTTTTGTCAAGTCTTTTTTTAAATATTTTTTTAAATACTTGACTGATTATTTTTGCAGGGGTTTATTTGTGCATTTCAGAGTTGAAGCCATTGGCTTGGTATTTTGTGAAATTGCTTCACACTTAACCCTTTGAGCCCGGTGTCTATTCTTTAGGCCTCTACTTAAAAATTGCATACCCATAATGAAGGAGATCTCTGCAACTTCTAGGTCTGTTTGAACACTTGTGGAGTCATAGAAAAGGGAACAGATGGGAGATTTATTAAGATGTGTAAATATCACTGTAAATCAAAGGCGTCAAACTCAGTGCAATTGGGCCGAACCTGTAAAATTGCACCATAATAATCTAAAAATAATGAAAACTGCACATTTTTCCCCAATTTAGTGCAAAGGCGTCCTGCTCATTATCAAGATGTTTATAAGTTATAGACTAACTTTTGGGGAAAACTGCCGCTTCAGCATTATTGCCTCTGTCAGACATTTACAATTGTATTCATTTAGATATTTTTTGTATAAAAGTTTTATTGTATACATTAATCAATGTAAATTTTAAGCATATATAATGTCCAAAATCTAAAATAAATGTAATTTTTTAATTCCTAAATTTGAAATATTTTTATTCATACAATTTCCTTAATATATAAAACTATTTTGTATTAAAGTTTACATATTTACTAAATTACACACAAGTAACAACTTACTGATCACATTGGATCCAAAACAATCGCATAAAGTTTAATCATTGGAATCTGGTCCTAAAAAATTCTGTGTTTCAGGGTTAGTGTAAGTTATGACAGAAATATTAAAATCAACATGCATATTGAAGAAAGGGAACCTGTTGCTGCATACTCATAAATATGGTGGAAAGTTTAGTATTCAAATAAGATGCCAGCAAACTGTGCTCTCATAGAGCTGCACACAGCTCCTGTCCTCACAGAGCAGCTATAAAGAAATCTATTTTATATCAGCCATTAGTGTCCAGCAGCCTTATTATAGCCTATTTTTTATACCTGAGCCTCAGCTTCTATAAATGTCACATTCATGAATATTGATCATCTTTTTCTTATCCAGAAGCCTCATTGTTTGTCTAGCTGATGCTCGATGTATGCCATTTGTTTATGAAAGGTGAAATATTGGGCTGCTAATCAATATTTATGAGATAAACAGACATAATGGCGTTATAAACCTGAAACGGTGCAACTGACACTTTTATGTCCATGCCAGATGTACCTTCTGTGTGTGTGTGCAGATGTTAGCGCGCGCACACACACACAACCACACACGCTCTGTGCTTCTTACACAGTGGGTCTTTTTGTATTTTGACCATGTGCTAGAGAT
>JAVQJG010268268.1:0-14640 GCA_036024015.1 Craterocephalus amniculus
TTAACTTTTCACCAAGCCATACACTCCATGCTTACCTCAGAATCAAGAAGCAAAGCCACACCTGAGTTTTGTGGCTGTCTCTGCACAGGATGCAGGTCAACTGGAACTGGGTATCTTTCTACAAATTGTACAAGGAAAAATAAGTAAACCATTAGGCTATGCCAACATGGAAATATATTTCTTTTCACCAGATTTTCTGAAATATTTTGTCTTAACGATAAAACCTGATCACCACCTCTTTAATTATCATTATTATGCTATAATGCTATTTTTCACCTCAGGGACAAGCTAAACAGTGTGATGAGTCTGAGGAGGCTCTTGTGTGGAGTACTCATACAATTGTTTGCGATGTGATGAAGTCATGCTACTGTACAATAAAAGAAGGAGTAATCAGTGCAGCACTGCTGGTGGGGAGGTCATTTCTTCTTAAAGATGTTTTCTCCTGTCTATATTCAGGTAAGAACTCTGTATTTTCTTTTGCCATATGTCGAAGCTCACCTTAAGTTTCCTTGTTGTTTTGGCAAATCTTGGTGTTAAATATCAGTTTCTTGACTAAAGTCTCCAAATAAAACCTTTTCTAAGGGGCAGTAGAAGTGGATGCAGATCTTTAGGTATTGGTGAAGAGGTGAAGAAGGGGAAATCACTGTTTGTGTTGTCCTCTAGTTACTGTATCCCAAAGGGCAGGCAAAATCTGTTTTATGTTCAAAGGGATTATTTCTGCATAGCTGCGTCTGCACAGTCAGGATCCATGTCAGGTTTGAAGAGGTGCGGGTCGAGCCTCTGCCGACCTACAAAGAGCCTACAGCGGTGATGCCGTAATCCCCCAGACGCACACGACGTGCGAGTATAAACCCAGCTTCAGCCTCATGGACGGTGTGTGGTCTTTTGGGTCTGAAGCAGGCGATAAAGCAAACCAATGAAGAATATGTTTAGCTCATTAGCTCTGTCCAGACTTTAATCTGGCTTTTGTTTTTCTATATCTATAGCTTTTCCTGGTCACTGGCGAAGCATCTCACTGTTCTTGTTGGTGTGATGCTGTCCACACAGAAGTTTATATATTCTGTCATTTGTCTCTTCTTCAAATGGAGCATGTGGAAGATGTTTTAGTTATTGGATTCATGATGATGAATCCGGTTTGGAACAGGCGGTTTCCTGGTGTATTCCAAATTCAGACTGTCTGCAGCTAAAAGCAAGCTGCTTGGGGTTTTGTGAAGGAACGAAACGAAGAAGGACGAAACTGTCATCCATCATCTGTGTCATGCCCCTGGCAGCGCGAATGTTGGCACAACAAGCAATTTTTCTTTTTTCATATGTATTTATTTTATCGTAACAGCCTAACTACAACAGTTTTGTACAAAGATGCAGGATTATGATGTTACTGTGTGTTCAGAACAAAAGCGACAAAAGCAGCAAGGACGCCCGAGGCTACGCGAGAAAGAAAACAACTTTCTCAGAACAAATCTCAGATCATGAACATGAACCAAGCTGTTCTGGTTACAAGACCAATCCAAATGGGGATAGCATCGCTAACCGAGGATAGTATCGGTATTGCTTCATACCAGTGTCATGAAATTGATACTTAAATTTACACTGTTGATGTTATTTGCCTTAAAACAATTGTGTAATAAAAAGGAATAACATTCAAGCATCCCTTGTGTTTGTTTCTGTTTCAGAGCTGCAACCTTAATTCTAAATTACTTCCGGAACCTATGCTGATGGTTTCTTTAAAAAATTGCACTGTTAAGAGGAATTTGCATGAATGCCTCATTACAGCCCAATGGAAACTAAAACAGTGCAATGCTGGTCAAGTAGGCTGCTGAAACCTTTTGTCCTCCACCGCTCTTTCCTGCATTACCTTTTGCAATACACATGTACTCCGTTGTGGTCGGAGAGGGGCGGAGCTTGCTGACAGAGTGTGCCGGGGCTGCGTTGTGATTGGTCAGGAAGAATAAATGACTTCAGTATTAAGCTGCATGATAGGCTACGATGAAAAAGGAAGGAAACTGTGTTTTTCTGTTTACGTTTTATCAACCCTTTTTTTCCCCCATCACCGCGTATATCAGTCAATATATATATAGATAAAAGAATCAGCTCTTAGAACTGACCCATTCATGAACTATACATCACTACTGTGAACTAATCATAAAAAGGGAAAATCTGCTTGCCATCTCTCACTTGATGCAAGAGGGCTCATTTCTATGTGGTTCACAGATGACAGCCCCAGAACATCCTCAGCTTCTTTACACCAGGTTTTAAAGAGACTATGCAACTTTGTTATAGTCATGAAGCTGCTTGGAAGTAATTATTTTGCTCGACTGACTGGGTCTGATGAAAAAGCGGACATTTCCTCCTCTATCGGGTCTCCCTATACCCGAAACCACGCTTGCAGTTTTGCCCATTGACGCTCGCGTTTGTTTTGATTTGGAAGTCTCACGAGATACAAGATACTCGCTATACGGCCGGTCGTAAATCTGTTTGGACAAACGTGCACGTTTGATCTGTGATTCATTTTTTCCCTTTTATCCTGCTATGATAATTACTTTTACTACATACCATTGAACCCATGGTGACTCGCTGTCGCCTGATCAAAACAAACCGTAAGTTGCCTCTGGTTTACGACAGTCTGCTTCGTCTATTGCCTATTTTCGCTATGGAGCTCCCCCTACAGCTTTGGGGTGCATGGTAAACAAACTCAACCTTACTGAGATCTGCTTTAAATAGCCTGTGTGATTAGTCACTGCTTTCTTTTATCAGTAGTTACCAACCGTAAAGATAGGTTTGACCCTGATCTCACCTTTGATGTTCACATCAAACAACTCTGTAAACAAAACAGCTCTTTTTTGCCACTGAAACAATTAAAACCTTCATCGTACTCGCATTCTCCCTGACACCAAGAAGCGTGTCCATGCCTTTGTCTCCTCCAGAATGGCCAACTGCAAAACACTTCTTGTCAGGCTCCTCAGTGAATCCATCAAAAAGCTCAAGGTAGGTCTGCCTTCCAATGCCTCCAAGGCAATGTCCCCCAATGTCTGGCAGAAGCTTTCACCCCATACTCCACACACTATTTGCTCTTCAAACACACACATGTTACAAGTATTTCCCCATAATTACTGTAAGTGCACTGAGCCTGAAAATTCTGCACTAAAATTGCAAGTCTTTTAACTTGTTTACAGGCGGGGTTACTGTTTACAATAATCAAATATTGTCATCATTAATAGCAAGGCAGTAAAAGTAGGCCTAATTTAAATCTGTTTAACTAGGAAATCAGAATGTTTATGCACATCAATATCAAAAACTACTTTCACATCTTTTTCGACATAATCACCTGACAATTAGTGGGTTAGTGGGTAACCAAAAAACGTAATTTATAATGGGCGTCATCGCAGATAACCTAACAGGTTCACTTAAAAATAACAGAAACATGCGCACACGGATTTACGCGAGGAATGCGGCTGTCTTGACAACAGGTGTTACAGAGCAATATTACATAAGCATATGTTACATTAATAAAGTAGACTATTTCTGATTGAGAGACCAAATGGCCTGGTGATAAGGCTTTAGACATCACTGGAAAAGTGCATATTTCTTAATGGGAACTTAAAAAGCATTAATAATAAATTAATCCAGTGTGCAGTCTGAGTGTTTTATGAACCACTGGGAGTTCATGTATTGGACATGAATTTTTCAGTTATAACTGAAGCAGTCAAAAGCAGCAACAGGACTAAAACTCCGATTAACAAGGGATGACTTTTTGTTTGATCCAAGACATTTGAGCCGTGATATAACTTGCAGCTAGAAGGTGGAGCTATTTCAGCCGCAGCTCGCTGACCAACTGAAAGTGAAACTAAACCACTGACAATAAATCGGACAACTTTTTGGCCAAATAGGCCTCATCGTTATGACTCGCGGTTAATGAACAGTTAACGTAGACCCACGTGCGTAACCAGTGGTATTTACACGTGTGATCTGTTGCTGTCTACTTTTTGTCCCCGACAGCGCCAACCTGTTACAGGCTTCTCTCCGCAGTCGTAAATCTGATCTGCGATCGGTCAACAGGACCGTGAACTCCTCCGTCACGCAATGAAAACTTACCGCTCGCTGACCTCGGAAGCATGAGAGTTGGAGCAGGATCACCAGGAGCGCCGTCATGAAGCCTATCATCTGCGTAACGCCAGCGCGTGCTCTTCAACCCAGCACAGCACCAGGCAAAGATCACATTTTTGCATTTCACGCGTCGCTCTGAAGCTGGTTTGTCTCATTGGTCTGAATCCAGTGGTAAACTCAGAGACGAACGTGAGCTCCGGTCAGATTTCGCAAAAGGACCGTCTCACACACGCCCAGCTCTTGTCACGTTCAAGTTCACTCCTCCTTCACTCGTCACTTTTTTTGATCGCTGATCACAGCAGCTGCTACAGGTTTTTTTTTTATTGTGTGTGTTTTTGTTTATAACATAGTCTGTTTTTACAACAGCATATGGATTCAAACATCTCACCACCTGCAGCTCATTGCACTCTGGCACCTTTTCATGGCTTTGCTGCAGAAAAGTTTCTCGTCAAACTATTTCTCTCTGTTGCTCGCAGGTCCAACTTACCAAACTGGTCCTGACTTCTTTAACACAATTCAAATGGTTTGCAACAATTAAACAAATCACTTCTATTTAGGCGGTTGCCTACTCTGCTGCAGAGCTGATGCATAAGGGAAGTGACGCATATAATGCTTATTTAACAGCTGAGTAATGTGTGAAGTAGGGCATACATATTCCACTTTAAGTTCTTTGCACAGTATCGTGAGTCAACAAAACAAAAAAAACAGGGAAAACAAGTCATGAAAATGATCTGGTGAAACATTTTGGTCTATTAACAATCATTTAAGTAAAAATATGCAATAGAATTTAGATCCATAGTGGTAAAAAAAAAAAAAATACAGTGAAAAACATTTTAAATTCTTCTACATTCTGGTAAAAAAAACAAAACACTGTTTGAAGTTTTCATGAATTCATTTCACTGACAGACTGCACACAATTTTTTAAGGGATTCACAAGACATGAAAACCAGGTTTTAGGCGGGAGTCACTGCTGCACCAGGACGTTGGGTATTCAGTCATCCCAGATGGTGGGATAAAAAAAAGCTTGTAAATACAAAGTTCACTTTGTTAAAATCACAAATGATTTCATCCTGCCTGGGGATTGTCAACAAAACCTTTGGTCCCCTGTCAAAATGAATTCTGACAGTTTGTTCACATAGCTGGCATCATTAAAATGAAGCAAAACAAAAAGCCATGTCTTATTCATTTTCAATCTCCAAGGGATGTTGTCAGTTATCTAACCTGATTACGAGCCATAGACCAGGTAGCAGATAAATCGTTGGCATCCTCCATTGTTGTGCCGTTCCGCAAATGTGACCTCACAATATATATGAGCTGCCTTGCTATAGCGCCTCTACACACGCTGAAGGCGCCTCAATTGTAACGGAAAATATCCAAGTAGTAGTGGGCTGTCAGCTGAAATGAGGAAGAGCAGGGGTGAAAGTGGAAAAGGAGCAAAAGTGTCTTGCAAACTCAAGGATGTGTACAGAAATTAGTAAAAATTGGAAGGGAGGGAACAAAAATGAGTTTACAGTACTTATTTGTAACATCAAAAGGATGAGGCAATTTGCTGAACTGGTTATTAAGATCAGCAGCATTTTAGCAGCAGCTTCAAAGCCAACTGAAAAAAAAAACAACCCTCAAGATCCAAAGTGGTAAAATTCACAGTTTATTCAATTATTCTTGTTTTAGTTCCTGATTTATACCAAACTATCATTAGGGCCTGTTACTTTACTCTCTTTGCTGTACAGATGTTTGTGGAGCTACTGAATGAGATACAGCATTTTCTGAAAGGTATTGGAAAGTATCCGAACACCCACTTTGATGTAGACTTGTCGTTTTTGCCTGTATAAAAACTTCCACTGTAAAGGGATACTTCAGTTTGTTTTTCAAGTGTGGTTGTGTGAAGTTCTTAGTAGTTAGGCTTACCTGTAGCAGCAGTCGGAACATTATGAGTAAAAATGTTCCCATGTGGAGAGCTACTCAGAAGAGGGACACATTAGCATGAATATTTTGCCATGTGCAGCAACTCAAACCTCATAAGTTTCATTGCGGTTTCAGCAGACTTTCATGATAGACAGGATTTACTCAATGCAACCCATGTCGCAACCAGGATGTTTTTAAGAGCGAATAGAGACTAAGTTAACATTACGTGGTAAAAAAAACCCTTAAGGTAATTACAACTATGAAAAGTTTCAATATGGTTTCTTTTAAGATAGCAAAATTTACTTTTTTTATGCCCCCTTCAGCAGATTTTAATGTAGCTCTCCAGTCAGTAGACATTTCTTTTCATTCAAATTAAGCTCGGATTGCTGACTAAGCCAAGTAAAGTACTGACTAATAAATAGTACCCACAGCCCTCCTTGTTAAGGTAAAACCCCAATAAAAAACAAAGAAATATCCCTTTAATTACCAGAGTAACCCTCTAGAATCGCCAGTCTCCATCTTAGTTTAGGCAACAGTCTCATCTAACTTTAGCTCAGCCATGGACGCTGAAGCAGTTTCATCGTCTTCCTCTTCCTCTTCTTCATCTTCCTCCTCCTCATCATCCTCCTCCTCCTCATCCTCCTCATAGTCGTCATCCTCTCCATAGTTATCCTGTTGGCCACCTCCTCCAGATGCCAAATTCTTCCAGTAGGCATCATACCCTGATGCCCCGTCATAGTCGTCATCATCGTCGTCACAACCGGCCTGCCGCCCGAACTTCAAGGTGCGAGCTGCGGAGGACGAAGGTGTGAGGTTAGCTCTGACCTAACTGGTAGTGCATTTCATGTTCAGTGTAGGCTTATTTACATCCTCATGGGTTACTTTAAGCCCCGTAGGACTTTGTTGCTCACAAGATGAACATCGGAAACTGTTGATCAGAGTTTAACTGCCAAAAATCTTCCAAAGGACTCTTCATTGAACTTTATAGAAATTACTTTCCCCAAACCCATCCTAGTATCATGTAAACGTGGAATCAGAAAGTGTTAAGGTTGTGTTTTTACATTCTTACAGTTCTTACGTGCTCTGACTAGATGTAAGCGTGCAACAAGTGCACTGCCAGAGGCCGCTAAAATGTCCGCCTGCGCTAATGTGCACGTTTCATCTTGAGTTTCGTTAGGTCAGCCTGTGATCTCATCTTCATCTCATCTTATGATTCCGATTTGCATTGATCATTCTTATGTTATTTTGTTCTCAACACATACCACTATGTAAAGCATAAAGATTTTTAACTGGAATATTACATCCGTCAGGATCTAAGACGTTCACAGTAGTGGGCACTATGCATGAAAGGGTTAACCCTTTCCAAAAAAAATCTGAATAAATCAAAGGTAAAGGGTGAATGTCAATAAAAATATCCAATGTCATTAAGGTAAAAAGATTTTTACTGGGGATAAGCTGTGCATGCCTGCAAAAAAAATGTTATTAGAAATTTCCTAAAAATAAATCAGGTAGTGTGCCAAGAAAATCTCTGTGTTCAAAATGTTATCAGTTTCGTTTTCAGATGGGAAATCAAGCACTTCTTCTAAACGGCAACTTTACAGGAATTAAAAAAAAAAAAAAAAGAGTTTGAGTTAGACTCACTGGACATGCTGAGGTCTTTGGTTTCCTGCGTTTCATGGCCACACTTTGGACACGGCGGAGCTTTGCCCTTCTCCTGTTTGAAGACCTTACTCTTAGCATGGTCATCACAGTAACAAGCCTGCAGTGACACAGCCAAATGAATGGGAATTAAAACTAGAAATCACAGAGAAATGTTTCAAAGCAACACACATATATGACGTATGATTGGAACATTTTCTAAAAACAGAGGACTGAACTCAAATATCTGGTCAGGCCTAAAACTAAAAGGCAATGTCATTCGTAAACTTCGTATTTTAAGCATTAGGATGCTACACTGTGTCTTTGCCGAGGTGCTGCAGACCTTTCTGTTTAATACATAATTGCATAAAATGGGGTGTATTTATCTGTTAAATGTTGACATAATGTCCTGGCTTGTATTTAAGATGTCACCTGCAAAGTAAACATTGCAAAAGTAGTTGTTTGTATTTTTTGTTTAATCCTTTTCACGCCAGCTGCAGTGCCAGA
Source organism: Craterocephalus amniculus (assembly GCA_036024015.1). Classification (NCBI taxonomy): domain Eukaryota; kingdom Metazoa; phylum Chordata; class Actinopteri; order Atheriniformes; family Atherinidae; genus Craterocephalus; species Craterocephalus amniculus. The sequence goes on from JAVQJG010268268.1 coordinate 8,155, forward strand.
AAATGATGCATCAACAAAACATTCAAGGAAATACTGCTTTCCCTACTTGGACTCAGACCAGACCAAGTCTGCGTGTTTGCTTAAGTTGGTTGCCAAGGTAACATATTCAACATAGAAACATCTTCATTTTGCCATCCTACGTTATCATTTTTCCTTTTAAATGCAGTGCAAAGACCTTTATGCAATGGTCATAATTTCAATTTTGCTTACTCATCACTCTCTGTGCAACTCAACTACAGCAACAACAGCCAGTACGTCAGAATGACAACACCAGCCTTGTTTGTCTCACTAAATTAAGTGACTGTATTTTAATCTGATAAAAGCCAGTAAAAATAACACCCTTGTTGCCACATATCTGTGACACCACAGACAGGATGAATCAAACACCACCTGCAGTCTGGAACTTTTGAATAATTTTCACACGAATTGCAGTTTGGTGATAGAAGTGAGGTTTTTAGTTGACTGCAGGAAAGGAAGCAGAAGAAGATTCAGACCAATCATTTACTGGAATCACTGGGAGTTATATTTCCCATGCTTATATTATTAAACAGCTTTTTATATTCAGAAAATATTTCTTCAAGGGCATAGTTACTGCAGCGTTTCCCCTCCCGTCATACTGGAGGGGGATCTGCCCCTCCACTAGTAGGTCAAGCTCATTTCTTTAAACTTTATTCTCTTCAAATCACCACCAGAGTCATCAATGTCACCGCTCCTGTAGAACAGGTTTAAACTTTGTCCTTTGATTAAAACTAAACAGCCTGATGATGTTTATCTCATTTACAGGACTGGATGTCTTTGCTGTCTCAACATGCTCTTTGTGTCGCACAAGGCAGAGTCCCGCCCTGATGTGTGTGTGCAGACAGACACAGATGCATGCATGCACATACAGGAGAGCACATTCCTACCAGGACAGAGAGCACATGCAAGAAAAACGTTGTTGCATCAACCGCCTGAAATTCACACCACACTCCCAGGGTGGTGGAGATGGAAACACTCTTCAATAGTTCTCCTGCTCTGGTGTATTGAGAGTCACGCTGAGAACTGCATTTCATTTGTGGGGACATGCACGTAATGGGAGGGCTACGTGTTACAGACTTACACACGTGTGCAAAATTATTCATAGACTTCCATTAAATAGTCATTCAAGTAAGGATTAATATAAATTTACTAAATTCTGAATTAATTAAAGACATTGTTTTTTTTTATTCAAGTGAGTATAAAAACAACAAAACAAACAAAGAAAACTAGTCCCTGGACCAATGAGAGCACTTTGCTGATGAGCAGTGGGCCAGAATACCTGCCAACAGGTGTAGATGTCTGATTTAAAGTTGCAGAAAACATATTAGCTCATTACATAAAATATATTAATTTCTCATTTTTTTACTTACTTTTTAAAATACTTCTTTTGAACCACATTTAAAAAACAATATCAGGATTTTCTTAAAATGTTTCTTATAATTTCTTAAGTCAGTTCAGCTTATTTCAGTGACAGCTGATTTTTTAAAGGTTATGAATAATTTTGCATACACACTAATGGGTTCAAATAAACCATTTATTATCAGTTTTACTTTCTAGTGCATGCATTTCAACACAAAGCAGGGGATACATAAGTCTCCTGTTGTCCTTTCCCATTTGTACCAGTGTCAGTCTGCTCTTTCCTGCTACTGTTTAGGGGAGGGAATCTCATCTTTTGTTTTAGATATTTGTTTCCTGTTTGCCAGAGATATTTCCTGCAACTGGGGCAAAAGGAAACTAAAATGAAAGAAAATGCAGTGAATCTAATTTGGTTCAGGCTTATCTGATGGGGCGGGCAGGTTGTTGTTCTTTATTGTTGAAACAATTTGTGATTTAAGCTGATAAGATGGATGTAGGGTTTTTTTTGGGGCTTTGTTTTTTGTTTTGTTTTTAGTTCAGAATCCTTACTGCTGCCCAAAGAGCAGCTAAACATGTAATGAAACTGTCAAATAAGTGGACTATTTTGCAGATTTTCCCTTACCTTACAGCGCAGGCAGGAGTGTTGTCCCAGTCTATTACAGGAAATGCCTAAAATACCGGAAAAAGAAGAAACTATAAACACATTCACATCCTCTTCACTGCACACATCTTCAGGAGATTATCCTCCAGAATAAAAGGCTACACCTTACTCTGGCCCTTAACCACAAATATTCACAGAATGACACTCAAGTGAAGGGGAATGACTCACATTTGAATGTTTCTGCCTGAAGAATTTGGCAGCTTGCCTGGTGCTCAAACTGATCATCTTCACACAGGAAGTTGTGACAGAAAGAACACCGGAAAATGCGACCTCCTGTTCAGGAGTAAAAAGAAACTGGGGTGATTTTAAGAGTCACATTGAAATAAACGAGTGAAATCCAGCACAACAGTTTGGGGAGGGGTGTCTCACCGTGATCCCAGACCCCCCGCTCGCACTCGATGCAGTCTGCATCCGTCAGGGGACACACACACGCATGAGTACTCAGACATTTCCTACCATGGCAAACCCAGGCTTCACAGAAGTCACACACTGCACCCTTGTGGTTAAAAAATAAAAAAACAAACAAGAAATGACAAAAGATATTTTCTCACTATTTTCTTTTCTAAATATAGAGTAAATACATTTCAGGGTTCAATGTTAATTCAACCTGTGGATGTCTTTTGTAATGCAAGCTGAATAATAAAGGCAATCTAATACAATATCTTTAGCATAATAGAGTATGATACTTGTACCCATCGGTGGTCATTAGTCACTTAGTTTGTACTTGAGAAATACTTTTTTCTTAAGATAAAAAGCATGCCAAAAGAAAACAGAGAATAAAATAAATTAATAAACTTGTAAAACTTTGTTGCTTGGTCACAGCACCCATTGTTACTGCTTACCAAATCCACCAAACCTGCAGGACCTGCTGATATATTACCACAATGAGGACTGTAGGTACTTTTCTAGCTCAAGCTCACTTTCACCGTTTTTTATATGAGAAATTTGATTTTAAAAAAGGTTGCTGGTTAAATGTACATAAAACAGACATAAAACAGATAGCATAAAAAGAAAACATATTCATTCTATGTGTATTTATTATTAAAAATGTTGCCTTAAACTCACCACCATGGCCATTCCAGTGCTGTGGATGCCTGGATGCTTGATAACACAGTCTGAAGTTTTCATGCACTTGGTTTTGCCTGAGAATATATATTTTTTAAATAAATGAATGCAATTAAGAAAAAAAGAAAGTACAGTCAAGAGATTAACAAACAGCATGAAAAGGTTTAAACTACTCTGTTTTCTAAAGGTAAGGCCAAGATTTTAGAGGTATTTAGAGATTATTGCCACTAGGCGCCATATGCCAACACAATTACTTTTTAATTTAAGTCAAAATAATTCTAATTTGCGCACAAGTCTGAGTTTTCCTGCCATAACTGATGTTATCATCCTTCAAGGACCTGTTGCATAATCGATTTCAGGGAAATTTTGAGAATAATTAAAAATATATCCATCAATCAAAGAATTGATCATCCAGCCGTCTGTTTTCTATTCCTGCTTCATCTTTTTTCAGGGTCAGCTGAAAAGCTTGTGATGCACTGAGGAAAGTCTACATCAAGTGTTTTTTTGCCATTTAACTTTCGTTTGTTTTTCTGACCTTTGTTAAACTAAATTTGACTTTTCATCTTTGGAAATAACCAATCAACACCAATCAAAACACTTCTGCAGCTGAGCTGTGGGGCATTGTACTTCTGTTCATGGTTCTTTAGGCGTTTCTGCAGTTTGACTGGAGTCCAGCAGATGCTGTAAATTATTTACCTGGATATGAAAAGACACATCCGTCTATGAAATCACATCCCATGTCATTTTGTGGAAATGGCCCTTCCCACCATAATGCGCTAGAGATGTTCCGATACCATTTTTTTCCTCCCGATACCGATTCCAATACTTGTGCTATGGGTATCGGCGATATCACGTACTGATACCACAATATTATAAAACAAAAAGGTAACATATTACACCTGCATGACTGATATGATATGATTAGCATTGTGATAAAGCCTGGCTCAGGTTAAACTCTCTGGAAAACATGAATGAATCCAGCAAACTGAAGTCATATATCTTCAGATGCAGTCTTGCTGGTGGGAGAATCCAGTGTGAAATACTGCCACACCGCTGACATCATTACTATCGGCTGCACAGTGCAACTGTTTTAAGAACAATGAAGAAGAACTGTGCCAGAGCTAATAGAGCTAATCAGTAAATACATACTTATATTCATAAATTATGTGGTATTGAATTGGTGCCTGAACGCCAGTACTTGCCGATACCGATACCAGAATTTGGGGCAGTATCGGAGGCATTTCGGATTGCGCATAACAATCTTATGGGAATTTGCCAAAGGCACCTGAAAAAAACTTAGACTGTGACTGTAAGTTTGAACCATCCAGCCACAAGATCCAAAGATTGGTGTGGAAAAGGCATTGAGTGTCATATCATCATTATCAACCCTACAGTCAAACCTGCTGGTGCCACGACTGTAAAGATATACTAATGCAATGAAGAATCAGAACTAATATAAAGACAGATACAAAGACAAGTACTGGGCAGATGAAGCAGCTTAAATTCAACAAGGTAATTACCAAGAGCATATGGCCAAGAAAACTCAGGAAGGCTGTGAGAGTTCTGGAGTTACCCACCAATCTGAACCACATGGGGTAACTTTGGAGAAACCTGAGGGTGTGCACCAGTACTTCCCTGTCAGTCTCAGGGAGTTTGAACATTAATAACAAGAAAATTGTTTGTTTGTCTTGATATGTTAAGGAAAAAAATTTCTAGAATACATTAAAATATTGCTACTTACAAAAAACCTGAAAGGATCTATTAGCCCTGTGTTGGACTGGCGTCCAGTCAAGGATCCTTGCCTCTCGTGTGCTAAATGCTGGGATAGGCTCCAGCTCCCCCGCAACCCCACAATTAACAAGCAGCATATATACTTATCTATATTTATTTGTTTACAGTGTAGATAAAATATAGAGTAAACTAAATAAAGCAAATAAATAGGCTATAGATAATATGGATAACTATGATAAGTTAATAAAAACGGATAATACAGACAGCATAAGCAGTATAGAAAATGAATGAATTCACTAAAAGGATCTATGATTTGAGGATTAAAACGCAGAGTACTCACCACACTGAGCACAGACAGGCAACTTCTGCACTGAGTTACAGAAATAGCAGAAGGCTCTGTTCTTCTGTTTTCTATCAAAACAGAAAGAAAAAGGAAAGAAAGCTCTCTTTTTACACTGACGAAGTCATTCTGAATATATGTTGTGTGTAAGTATGCACACTCACCTCTGACATTTGTCACATTCCTACAACAACACAAAGTGACACCGTGAGAAGCAAACCCATGTGTGAATGCGGCGTTATACCCAACTGTTGCAGTAGTGTTACTGCTTACCATGTTGGAGTTACAGGGGTGTTTGGCCACGTCAACATTATCCCGGTTTGCCCGGATCTGTTTCTCTCGTTCTTTGCGACTTTCAGCTTTTTTCCGAGCTCCAGTTTTCTTTTTGGGCATTTCTGCTTCTTAGCGGCTGTAAATTCACCTGCAAAATGGACAAACAATCTATAGCTACTTTGAGTAGAATCGATCTTAATATGTTAGAAGGACAAAAAAGATCGTTATCTTAAGAACATTTTTTTCCCCACTAACTGAATTTCAAAACGCAGATGACATTTTACCAGGGTGAAAATCCAGGAAAAATGTGAAGTTTGTTAGGTTTCCTTTTGATGGTTAGCTTTCCAAGTAACAGACGCCGCACGTAGTAAGTACATCGTGTTGATTGCATTTTATAAACACAATCTAAATAGTTTGTAAATTATGACGTGCTGTCTAACAGCCCCACTCGTGTTCGTGGGAGCTGCACTCAACTGTCATTACATTTTACATATAAATGTGATTTAAACCGCTTTTACCTTATGGATTGTACAGCGGCTGCTTCCTGGTCCGTCCGTAATAGAGTCCGTTGAAACACGGCGTCAAGCTAATAGTTCCGTAAGTGGAATACTGCTCTTTCAGTCTATCTGACATGCGTGTGATTCAATCTACTTTAGTACCAAATATTAGGTACTTTTGTATACATGTAATAAATAATTTATGCTTTATTTAACAGAAATTATTTAGCTAAAAAAAATCTTAAATTTAAAATTGAAAATGATTTAAGAAATTAGCTTCATTACTAGGATTCCAACGTGACAAAAAGCCTGAATGATTTCGATTGCCAGTGATTCCTTTAAAGGCAGAGACACTAAAAATAATGAACAACTTTTGCAAGAATAATGTCTTTAGTCTATATTGAAACGCTGCTGTTGTGATTGCACCACATGGGCCGTGTCTCAATCAGCGCACTTGCACCCTTTGGTGCACTTCTTTTGAGTGTAAGTGCGGTTGCAATTTAAATCCAGTGCACTGCAAAGTTCCCGGATTCTGCCCTAAAAAT
>JAVQJG010268304.1:0-13411 GCA_036024015.1 Craterocephalus amniculus
GCTTACCAGCCAATGTGGCTATTCAATTTGTAAAATTACTGGCCAAATGTTTTTTCTGTGAAACTAATCCAGGCTATAGGAGCCACTGAATGCTATTAATCATACATTTTTCTTTAAAATAAAGGACCTGAGAGATGCTTCATGTCTTGTAGCTCATCTATTGTTCTCCAAAGCCTCATCAGAAGCGGTCTCCATGAAAGGGTAATTGTTAGAACTCAATCTTAAAAAGAGAAACAGAGAGAAAACGCTGAGGTATGCCAAATTACACAAGAAATGGGCTAAATATCTGCGACAACATGTTGGTGATTAAGAGCCCAGACCTCAACATTACAGAAGCAGTGCGGGATCATCTTGACAGAGCACGGGAATAAAAGGCAGCAACTTTAGCACGGCACTGTATGTTTGAAAGATTGCTTTAATGAAACAAGAGCTTGGCATTAGATTTCCGCTTTTTCCATCTATGTCACTGTCTTATTGTCTATCTTTCACCCTCTAATGAAAGCAGGGGGGAATTGGCTAATTAAGGATGTAAATGGAACTCTGGAGTGACAAAGAGCCTGCTTATAATTCACATCTAAATTGTGTCCTACCTCAGCAGAAAATTTATTACGGGAGACAATGTCAACTTTTACATGGGGAGGGCCATTTGCATTTCACAAATCCATTACAAGGGTGGTGCCGCAATCATAAGCCATAATACAGGCCCCTGCCCTCCCTCCTTTGTGCTGCAGCCAATCTAGCCATCACTACTGGGTTGAGGATAATCTGATGGGTTCCTCTTCAGTGGTCACTCAGCAGTACTGGAAATGCAGGAGGTAAAGGGAAGAGGGGAGCGAAGGAGAAAAGAGGAGAAGGACAGGAGTAACAAGGAGAGGGGTGAAGATGGTTCGCTGTATGTGAAGCATTAAGTGGCCCACCCACTTGTTTATGTGTATGTGTGTGTCTGTGGATGCGTGTGCTGCAGAGCCACACCACTCTCCCGAGCGACAGAAACCTTGCTGTGATTTATGCAGCCTGAGATATGAGTGCTGGTTACGCAGTAGCAAGACATCGATCTGACAAAGCAAACCAAACAATAAAGAGGCGAGGAAGATGATGTGCCCAGTGGAGTGGAGAAATGGAGAGTGTACCTATAAGAGCTAATTATCTGAGCACATAATTCTTCAGGTTAAGACAGGGGGGAGCTGAAAGCCAGCCAAGCCACAACTGTCTGAGAAAAGGCTCGGCTACACAATTTGACTGAGATCCCTGATCCTGGTCAAGAATAACTCAGAATAAAAATGTATAAGTGGGACTGACCAGAAATAATCTGTGCGTGCAGCAAACTGTAACAAGTCTTTTTTGATGAATGTGGACAAAAGAACCCAAAATGGTCATTTTTATGGATGTGAGCTTTACTTTGAGTGTTTTCTGCAAACTTGAAGTTCAGTTTCTTAATTTTTTTTGGCTTATATCAAAGTGCCCACCCTCCTAAAGGTATTACAGATTGATGTAGTACTTCAACTCAAATTGAGACTTTATAATAAACACGTGAAAAACAAATCTTTTAGTTGTATGGCAACCCTTTGAATATCTTAAAGGTGTACTCCAAAAAACAACAGAGAAGTAATTCCTTGGCGGGCTTTTTTTTTTAAAGAAAAAAAGAAATACCTGAAAAATGATTGGCTAAACTATTTTTTATTGACTAAGATTTAAGATTAAGCAATCAAAGGCTGTAGACAAATTTTGTTTGAAGTAATGTTAACATTTTCCTTCTAAAATTACTTAAGTTCTGCTCTTGTTTTTATTGTTGTTCTTTGTTTTAAAATCAAAAGTTGTTCACTTTACATACCAGTAGTTAATATTACAGCAGCAAAAGAGTAACCACTTGCTCTGGCACCTGCATAGACTGTCATCACTCCTAAAATCCACAAGTAGAAGCCCATACCACCTGATGAGATGCTAATTGGTCCAAACTATGGGAAGATTCAAACTCATCACTTGAATCCTGAAAAACGTCTGATATTATAATTCTCATTTGAAACTGGCTGCCTTGAAATTTAACCTAATACCATTTACTTCTGCCATTAAAAACATTTTAATTGCAGTTTTCTGATTTAAAAAATTTTGTGAAGATTTTATTGGAAGTTCTCGACATTCAAAACAATTTCAAAGCATCATAGAAGTTGAGCTGAAGCTTTTATTTATCAGTTAAGTAGATTGTAAAGCCTGGATCAAAGATTGCATAATAGCCATGACTGACCCTTATGGTTTTATCAGCAACCCATTACATTCACAAAGCAAGTTCACAACTCACAGTTCAAATATGCTTTTCCGATCCTGTGTCATTTCTCTATAAACTGTGAAAATAATGATAATACTTGCAATTATTATTTCCTATCTTGCAAACCCATTCTCTGCTTCTGTAAGCAGGGATCTTTTAATTAGACACAAGCACACACACACAAAAACCAGGGGCAGTGGGTGCTCCCTGCCATTAATAACACAATATAAAAGCAAAGCCAGAATGCATCTGACATTTTTAGTAGTTTGGGAAACAAGATGTAATCTGCGTTTGGTGCCAGGAGCAGACCGGGGCTGCATGTGTGTGGGAGAGAGGGAGTGTGGCCTGTAAGTCAGCGCAAACAGAAAACTCTGAGTACATCACTGATGAAGACATTATCTCTGAGTTATTCTCGCACATAAGATGGGCGGGAGAAGAGTAAAGGAACCACATGACAGAGAAAGTGACAGACAAACTTGGGTGAGGTTCGAGGGAATTGTTCAAATAATTACTAGTACAACGGATACATTTTTCTTTCTGTTTGGGTCCTTGGTGCTCCCACTCATTCCACTGCATTTTGTTAAATTGTAGCATTTTGTGTTGGGGCGAATTGAGAGAATAGAGCAGAAGATGAGGTTCCATTTAGTGGCACCCTTGGCACCCATCTAACCTTGGCATACAGCTGGGCATGCTCCACTGGCTCTGAACATGCTGAGGTTGGAATCCAGAAATGCCTTTGTGCAGCACAGGCCACCAGACGAATGGTAGGAGGCCCATTAACATCCCCAACTGTATCGCATCAGTCAGGACTCCATGGCTAAACCGACAGATCTGATCTCCACTATATCAGAAAACCTGTGTGTTTACTGGTAAATAGACGGTAGTGGGAATAATATTAGAAGTTCATGACGTGTGCATTTTGCTCAATTTGGAATAAATTTGGAGAATCAGTTACAGTACTTTCACTTCATTCAAGGTCAGCTTGTGTCTTTGGTGTCTTGTTTCTATGTTTGTTTGATAAAAACCATGAGTTCTGATTCTGGCCGCACAGAATGAACACATTAACCAGGCATGGCATTTTAGGACACGGTCCAGCTGGAAGCATGTATGGGATGCTGCAAAACTGACTTTATTGCCTATAGCTAAGTTCTTTCTCATTTGGGGCGGGGAGCAAAATCAAATATTTAAGTATAAATCTTGGGCCTGCTTTTTAACTTATGGTTTCTACCCCCTCAGTGGTTATAATTACAGTGTGATTTGTAGACTTGCTTTAAAACGTTTTATCTCACCTGGGCCGGCAGTCAGTGATAAGATGCAGTGAGGGTCATATGCTATATAGCCATTGGAATGTTGGAGCTATTATAATATCCAAATCTTAGTTCACTATTCATCTTCTCCTCCCTCACAAGTTGTTTTCTCTGTCCGCCTGGTTGGCTGGTTAGTTTGTTGGATGGGTGTCTGGTCTGTGTTGTCTGCAGGAGTCCATGTCTGGGTGAGGGCTGAGTTCAGGAGAAGTGCATCAGATGTATGTTTATGTGTGCTTGTGCATGTGGTGGGTCCCTGGTGACCATTTCTTACTGTTAACATGGCAGCTCTCCAACTTCCCCATGACCCTCTCTGGCACACCGATCTTAAACATGATGAAAACACATCAAAACAAAACACGCAGCACACAAAAGAACACAAACAAAACCTGGGTTTCTGTGTTTGTCAAAGAAGATATCACGTTCAGTGTGACATACATTTATGTGAATAAGAGTGAGGTTTGGACTTCATCTCAGTGAGATTTGAGATTCAAAAGCCAAACACACATAAAACTGAGAAGGTGAAGCAGTCACACGGCAGCAGAGCTATTAAAATCTCCTCCTCCTACTGTGCCCAGCATGTTACAGAAGCACAGTGCTAATCTTCTGTCCCTTTGCCCTCATTGGCCTTTACTGTGTACAACCGCCTCTCTCTCACACTTTCATCAGAATCCCATTTTCCCCCCACAGCCCGTAAGCCCCCTCTGAAAACTCTGCCCCTCTCACTACCATTCTAGCCTGCGTATGATGGATGGCCACACCTCAGGTCCTCTCAGCCTGTCCATCAAGCCCTGCGATTAAAACACTCGGAATGACCACCATTTTTCTCCCCCCCCCCTCACAATCCCTTGTCCCCCATGCCACCCCTTTACTTTAAGGCCACCACTGCTGCAGCCCTCTGCCCCCTCACCTTTCCCTCCCTTCCTCCAACTCTCCTCTCCCACTTCAGCTGCCCCCAGAACCCCACAATCCATCTTGTGGAGAAAAAACATCATTTATTCTGTACTTCCCTGATAATTTACTTTTTCTCTCTCTCTCTCTCTCTCTCTCTCTCTCTCTCTCTCTCTTGCGTTCCTCTTTTCTTTTCCCCTCTTTTCTACAGGAATTCTCCATTTCCCTATAAAATGAAAATTCATCTGGAATTACATCTTATGTCATCATTATGTTTATTAAGCGTGGATGATGTATATGAGGAGCTGCGGCGTGCCGCTGAGTGCTTAATGATGCATAAGATTAAGCCGAGCCTCTCAGCTGTGCTGAGACTCCCCTCTGCTTCCCAGGCTGCAGACACACGCTGGGGGAACAGGCTCCAAACGGCCATCAGGTGAACAGGGGAAAAGGGAAAGCCTGTATCCTCTTTTTGTGTCAGCAGAGAAGGAGGGAAATGTGGAGTTGGTGCAGAAGAGTTGCTGATCAGGGATGATCAGACACTTGGCAGCAACTTTAGAGAAAGAGAACAAAGTTATGTTTGCAACACTTTGATGGGTGAAGCCAAAGAAAATGTCTGATTTTCTTTCCACACATAGTTACTACCGCAGTCATTTTCCTCCCTGTTCCCTCCCCTTATGTCCCCAAACTCTGAATCTTTTCTTTTCGCTCCTCTGATCTAGTCGTACTTTTGATCTTAGTTCACACACACTCATCCACACAAACGCAAGATTTGCTTCCAGCCTCCTCTCTATTCTAACAGCAGAAGTACCAGCAGTCTGTGACAAAAACATTATCCTTCTGGTGCTAAACAATCCAATAAACCTCTCCACAGGGAAGAACTTAACCTCTCCTCTCCACTGATGCTTGCTTCCCAACCACGTGATGGCTGCCACAGTAAATTCCAATCATTAGTCTTCTCACTTCGCCATCACACAGAGAAAGAAAAAAATACACCTCTATTAGTAATGGAGACCTCGTCAGAGACCTTCCTCTGAGAGCCCTGCCTTCCCAATTCCCACAGGAAAAATCCCCAGCAAAAAACTAATTCTACTTTTAATAATCTGTCATCAGGACCAGAGGCAGTCATAAATTATGTGGGGAGCATGTGCGGGAGCGGGCCACGAGAGGGAACTCAGGGGGAAAAATCAAAGCTCGAGTTTGACAAACTTTGCTGAAGATAAATAATAACTTACAAACAGGATTAGTTGTAAAGTCATGGTTGAGCGCCCTGCCAGGCCGTTTCCCTAGCTGTCTATGCAGGATGAAGAATTTACGGACACACCTATCATTAGCCCCCACCCCCTCACAGACAGTGCGTCTATCCTCTCTTTTCATTCTAACTCTCTGTCTATTTCCACTGTATTCACAGTCCTGACAGACCACCTTTGCCTTTTCTCTCACGGTAAACAATGTTTGTTTTTCATCAGTAACTCTGGTGTTTCCTCAGGACAGGTGCAGAGGGAGTTGGATTCTGTAGAGATAGAAAAGACAGTAGGTGGTTAAGAGACAGTATTAGCGCATTGTGGCAGGGGAAATGCCCTTTTCCTTCTCTGTCTATGTAAATAAACATAAATAAAACAAATGGACTCTCACACACATGCATCAGCAAATGTCATAATAGCAAATGGAGCTAAGTTTCGAAAAGCTGATGACACACTAACCGTAACGTGTGTTGATTTGTGAAAAAATCTGTAAACGGTTGTTGTCTTTAGACACAGCGCTTGTCAGGGAAAGCAGCCACTATGAGAAGAAAGCGTTATGAGCCGTAGGGTCGTTCCTTCACTGTTTCCGTGTCACTATTTGCCATAACGATCAACATGCATCATAATTGGCTCCCTCTATTGAAGCCCAGCTGTAGACCCACATCCATCAGGTGACAGAGACCAGTCAGGTGATGAATCTTACCACAGCCACACACAAAAAGGGGAACAGAATGTAATAATGCAGACATGTTCCCACAAGGCTGTCTCAAATCTCTATTGATTTAATCATCAACAGACAGGCTTATTCAGCACAATTTCATCTGATGTGCTGTAATAGCTAACTTTTTCAGCCTCAAGTGACAACACAGGGACATTTGCATCAATGTCCTGCTCTTATATTGTTTTGATTTTTTCTGCTGTGCATTATTATTATTATTATTATTATTATTATTATATTTATTATTATTATTATTATTATTATTATTATTATTATTATATAGGTTTGGGGTTAATACTGTACTGTCATTTTAACTGGGACAATTTTAAGGTGAATTCTGTCCTAAATTGGATTTCAAACTTATTAAGTTGGAGGAGCCTAACCAATGCTGTCATTAAAATCCCATGTTCACCAGAGTGGTGACATATTTAATATTTTACTAATTATGCACTCAGTAGATCCTTAAGTAAGGTCGTTTTTTTTTCTTTTTCTGTCTCATAAAGCTAGTTTCACATTTCATCCTTTCACAGTAAACAATTCTCTGGCAAAATGAAAAAAAATATATATTTTGTGTGAAAATTAACTATACAAGCTAACTTACCTGGACAGTAAGCAGTTGATGGAATAAATCATAAAAGCTACAGATATGATGTAGCCAGGAATGTATTTATTATTGGGATTTGGCTTATTTTAAAGTCAAAGAAATAATAAATTAAAGATTTTGCAATGAAGCCAATATAGTAGATAGTTGCTTAAAACATATCAGACGACCAAAATCTTTAATACAGTTTGGAGTTAGACTGTGTAACTGTTAGAATGTGTTACTGGCGCTGTGCTCCAGATTGTGGGCTAATTATAAAGATCACAAATCCGTAATAGAGTGGAATAAAGGAAACCCTGACACAAAAAAGCTGTATATATATTGCCATACGTAAATACCTCCACTAGCCTTCCACTAGCAACTAGTTTGCTTACTGATCTGTCTTTGTCCTGTAACTGTATTTTAAATCTGGGCTGTCTACTTGACTTGAAAGGAAAACTAGACCAAGGAATACTGGATTGTTAGTTTTTAACAGTGAAACAAACAGACAGACTTCTGCACACCAACTCCAAATACCAAAGAATAAAAGTTTCAGGCCAATGTTCAATGGCCTCTCTGGATTTATTGCAGAACAGCAGTGATTCAGAGCTTAGGATTATTACTGGTTTCAATATTCACAAGGTACGTCAATGATCTGTTACTGGAGACACTGGAGATTACAAGGTACACTAACTCACTTCTGTAAAAGCCAGTCTCACTCTAGCATGTTCAGTGCAACAATATTTGTCAGATGAATCATTGTGAGACATACCCACCAAGAGAATTTAAGTTTTGCAGTTTAACAATGTTGGTAACTTAGTAAATAGCTAAAGGGGAGGGAAATATTTATTATGTTACTGTAGTTTGGATTTAACACCTACAATGAGCTGTTTGTTTGAGTTAGAATGAACTTTGCTCTGTTCGCTGCTCTCTTTGTGTTTTATTGTAGCTGACCTGAAACACACAAAGAGCCCTTCTAATTCTCCTTTGACTTTGAGACATAATTTAATTTATTTGTTCATTATTGCAATCATTGGCTGAGTAGGTAATAATTCATTTGTCTGTGATGTTACAAACTAAGACCATAAATGCATTTCTGCTTTACCCAGACTTAAAGTTTTGCAAATTTCCAATAGCACTTTCAACACCCCAGTACTTCTGTTTTATTGAGCACAACAAAAAGAATCCACATCAAGCAATGCGCATGCAAAAAGAGGAAAAAATGCTAAAAATGCATGCACACAGTTCTGGGATTTAAGCCCTGCAAAGTCAAGTGCTCAATTTTCCCTCCATTCTGCAGCGATACCAAAGAAGCTCAATCATACCGGGACAGTAATATGAATCAAGGACAGCTCACTCACTCTCAATTGCAGCTCAGTCTAACTGGGACCATGGGTATAGCAGAAACTGGGTTCTCAATTCAAATGGGAGAGCGAGTAGGCCAGCCGGACTCTCCAGCACGTCTTGAGGCTGATAGATTACCTATTGCAGTAAGGACAAAGGGAATGAAGATGACTACTCTGCCAAAGCTGGCTACAGATGAGACATGCACGGCTGAATGACCATGGTACACCTCACCCATTTGTCTATGTGTTCAAGATTTGTACTACCTATGACAAAGGAGTCAGTACAACACACTATTGACATATAGTCTCACCTTTATATCCTGGAATATCTTGTTACAACTTTCATTTTGAGGTAGATTTCGGGCATGTTGGAGCATCCATCAACTGGATTGGCCACTTAATGTACCTTACATGCTGCCATTTATTACGCAAAATGCGCTATGAAGACATAAATCTAACTTGATATCAGTCAGCTGTGTCTCAGTGGTAAAATCTATAAGAAGTTTGTCATATTTCCTGTGATTTGAACTCTGTAAAAACATAAAAACAATGCAAATAATGTTTATTGACATGTTCATTTTAAGGTGTTTTGTTTGACATTGGAAGCCTTATGTATAAAGGTATAAAATTCTGCAAGCCAGCTATTTTTTTTGCACTGAGTACATGATGTGCCATCCTCGGAGATTAACCTAGATGTTCTTGAGGCCAGGTTCACTTGTATCTGAGGCAAAGTCGTATATTACAATGCAGCTGAGGTGGCAGTGGCAGTAACTCATTCTTTTCTCTTCTATTTTGCCTCTGCATATTCCACAAAGGCCCTGCTGCTCTGCACTTAGAAGGTCACCTCTTTCATCAGCTATTCTATTTGCATTCCAAATCGTACGTACATGAAAAATCTGCCTCTGAGTCTTTTGCGGCGGCCCTTCGAAGGCAGATTATATAGAATTTGCCGTTCGAACCTTATGCATGCTAACCTTTGCAGATGGCCCACTATTGTGGCGAAATAGATTGCCTAATAAACCATATCATCCAACATATTTGCCGCTCGACTGACCAAATAGAGGCTGTGTTTTTTGAGCGAATTCCCTTTGTCAAATTTGTCAGTGCTCATGCTGCGGTTGTAGCTGTGGGTCAGAGAGAGGAGGAGGCGGCATCCTTGGTGTATCAGGTTAAAGTGCCGCCCAATTTAGAGTCTTTCTAAAGATGAGACTATTTTTCCACAAGATTTATTTCATCAGAGGGAAATATTTCATAAACTCTCATCTTGTTTGTGTAGCCCTCCATTGTATTCTTCTTTGAACCAGCTGCACGCTCAACAGTGGCAGACAACTGTTGACTACTTTTTCGTTTACACCACCATTAGTGCTGTTTAAAATCCAGTTAGCCCCTTAGATGTAGTCTTTGTACTTTACATTAACATTCTTATATCCGAAACATTTCAGTTGTTCAATTCTTTTTGGGGTTATTTATTTCTGATATACATCTTTATCATTGCTCACTCAGTTCCCAGCATACATGTACTTAAATCTATAGTTGCTGCAGGAATAAATGGTGGCAAAGAAACAATGCTACTTCTAAACCTTGCAAGATTTTCACCAGGAATCTAATTTCACAGTGGAGCCCTAATTCATCGCTCGCAGAAAAACCTCTTTCATCAAACTTTGCATATGAGCAGCCAAGTGATGCACAGGCTCTTAACGGCATGCTTTGCCTCCTTTGGTGAGTTGGCCAACCAATCCATCTTTGTGACTGTGCTCAGAGCCGAGGAGTGGGCAACCGATGCTCCCGTCACCGGGCTCCTGCGGGAGATGGATTGGGGCCCCATTGCCCACCTCCAGTCCGGTACCAGCCCAGTGGCACAATCTGGACCTCAGAGCTGAAGCCACGTGGTGGGCCTTGTGGGACTCTATGAGGGGGCTATGAAAGGCAGGATGGAGGATGCTGTGTCTCAGTCACTCATGTAGAATCCAGATTCTCTGCTCCACGGGAGACAAAGCTGGACCTCCTGTTTGTGTACTACAGAACAGAGTGAGGGTGTCCAAGTCATTGCCTGCTTGTGCAGTTGCTAATGCAGGCATTATATCTATGACAAAATGTCACGCAGTAATGTGATCATCAGCAAAAGAAAAGAAAACTTACTGACACACACAGACTTGTTTAGCATATTAAAAGGCAGAAATTGCAATCTGCTGAATAAATGTGTGACCTCCATCTTAAGTTATGTCCTTCATTGGCTGTTAGTCACTGAACTGTCTAACGGAACAACAAATACAATAAATGATAGCCCTGATTCCTCTTAATCTAATACATCTTTTAAATGTACATCCACCCTTAAAATAGCTTGTCCTTCAGCCAGAGGAGGAGTTTTGTTTCATCCCTTCGTATCGTTCATCATGACTGGTTTTAAAACTGAAGTGAAAGCTTCTTTTATTAATCACAAAGAGCTCAAGTCAAGGCTTTGCACTCCATCGCTTGCATCCAATTTACAGCAGCGATAATTCATGCTATGCTAAACATTTCTTGTAAAATGTCACTTTGTGTTTGTAATTAATTTTGAAATTAATAAGCAAAATTTCTGAGTTATGGCACCAAACCGTTTAAAACCTTGGCCACTAAATAATGCCTTGAGGTGCCACCTGGACTGATAGAGATAACAATGTGACTTTTGCACTATATGAACACTGTACAGACTTTTCAGGGGTTTTTAAGTAGAAAAATGCAAAAAAGCTCTTGGCAAATTACAGATGATATTTTATCATTTTTTAATGCATCCTCTTTTTGAACACTTTGTAAACAGTACATAAAAACCCCTTTTTCTCAACTCTCCTAGATATCAAGACTGTTGGTCTATTCCTAATCTCATTTCTGTCCAAGGGTGGCCTATTCCATAGGAGTGAGAGTCCCGCTTCCAAGTCAGGTGTGTTGGGTTACCACCTATATGGAGTATCATGTATCCCTCATCTAATGCAAGCCATGGGCTCTTGATCAAAAGGAGACTAAAGGGTAGGGGGTCAGACAAAGTGTTTCTGTGCTTGTGGAGCTTAGACATGAGGGCAAATACACCTGTCACTTCCCAAGCAGACGTATGCATCTTCAATAATAAACCCGATCTGTTTCATTAACTTTAAACCTTACTTCATTTCTAGAGCACAGCTGTGTGAAATAAAACCATATCAGTGATGTTTTGGGTGGGGAATATGAGGAATATTAAAACAAGCTGTAATAATGTTATCATCATCAAAGACATTTTCTTTCGGTACAAGTTGCTCATCTCCGCTCCTTCGGCGTCATTGATGGCAACATCCATAACCTGTCCTCTGATATTTCATTCCCATACGGGTGCCGTGAACCTAAGATGTAATCGATACACAGACACACAGGCCTCCTGTGTTATTACAAGGGGGACAATGTCTGCTCAGCTTCCCGTGCCGTTACACAGTTCAGGCTTCCAATTAACCTGAGCGGATCCCCATGCCAATCACACAGGGCTTCTATCGACAAGCTGCATGAAAAGAATAATGTTGTTAGGATGATGTAGCTCATGGTAGCAGGGCTGCTTCTCCCCCTCTCCCTGTACTGACAGGGATGAGTGTTGCAGTCATTTATCACCTCCTCTCTGGTCACTGAGGGGCCAAACGGGGCCACATGCCTCTCACACCTTCGCTTCAGTAGACCACAATCTGAGTAAGTCTGATTAGAATAGTAAAGTAGAGAAATGTATCTGAATTTCACTGCATGAGCCAGACAAGCTTTGCATATTAAGCACAGCAAAGCGGTGGGTGAACTGGTTTGAACGATGTTGAATTTACTGCACAGTAAAGATATTGCCAGTATGCAGGCAAGGAATATAGTGTAATTAGCTTATGTTTAATGTGAGTTGGTAATTCGCAGAACTGCAGGGACGTAAAGCGGATTAAGTCTGACTCACACAAAACAAAGGTGAAGAAGCATCTTATTTATATATTTTAACCCTTCAGTATACTGTCACACCGCTTTCCAATATCGTCTTAATTTGTCATCCCGAGTGAAAATCATGAAAAGTGCTACATTTCTGAACAAAGTGTGGAAATATACATGCAAGTTCACAGTTTAATCCTTAAGTACTGATTATACCTGTTTATTTGGCATCAGTGACATTCTTTATAAACTGTGTCTCAAAGCAGATGTGCTTGAACTGTTGGAGTGGGACGAGGGATCAGTCCATTTATTTTTCCTACATGTCTGCTGAGAGACAACATACAAATTGAGACTGTATCTAAGTTACAATAGCAGCCAAGTGTGGCCTACTAGGATTTCAGGAGTGATTGAGAGTGTGTTTAGGTGCTCAGGGCCAAACTCTAAAAGCATTGTTACATTGACAAGGCCGACGCAGAAAAACGCCATTTACTCCCCCCTTTCTGGGGCTTTGCTGCCACTGGCGACTTTGATATTGATTATTGTGAAACAAAAATCAGCTCAAGGAGCATGATCATTAAGACAAATGTAGTTCCATTCAATGCCAAATGCACAAAGTCTCTCAGATAAACCTCTCAGTGTCACACTTTAAAAGATACACTGCAAACAAGTTCCTTGAGCACTTAAAGTGGATTTAATGATTCATCATAGTTGTTTTCAGTACTGTTTTGTTTCTTTTGCTGTTTTTGTTTTGTCTGTTCTTCTTTTTCTGCTTTCTTTTTCATTTATATATATAGGAGAGGTACCGCAGATCTTTCCTGCCTGCTGCTGTCAGGCTCCACAACAAACTCAATGCCCGCTAGTCTGAAGACTATAACAAACTATACAGACTCATTCACCGGACTTGTGCAATAACATAATTTATCTTACTGTCCATTTTTCACTGCTGTTTTTACACTACCCATTACCTTGTATATACATCCCCAGACACACCCTCTGTACTGTGTACAGGTTTTTATTACATTTAGTCATATTATTTAACTATTTCATTTAGTTTATTATTTTTAAGTACTTATATTTCTTTTTCTTTTTATTATCCTTTTAAATTGTATCACTTGCTGTCTATTGTGTGTCTTTTGCTGCTGTTGCGCTGCAATTTCCCCGCTGTGGGACA
>JAVQJG010268328.1:0-16696 GCA_036024015.1 Craterocephalus amniculus
TGGGCGGAGTCACCCGGAAAGCAGTAGGTGTACTTTCGCTTCAGTGTGCAGGTGCTGACATTAACTCATCCAGAAGCGCTCATCAGTCTCGGTCTTCACGCACCTTCAGTCTCAACTCTTAGTCAAACTACTTAAAATGGTACTTAGGGATATGATTTCAGTTTCTTTTTCTACTTTTTGATGTTTAGCACAGTTAAATACATGTTCCAGATATTTCTAGAGCTTGAGTTTACAACATTAATGTCTGCGTCTGTAATTTAGTCCTCCACTAAAATCCCTTTTAAAATAAAAAAATGCTGCTTTTTGAGATTACTATTGTTAAGCGATTACTCAAGAATAATTAATTCCAAAGCCTCTAATTAATCTGATTAATTTCTTAATGGAGTCCCAGCTCTACTTGTTTTGCTTTCTGAAAAAATGGATGAGAGTAGAAGATAAAAGAACCACATCTGCTCAGCATCTGGCTTGTAGTGTTTGCAGGGATTTCATGGAAAATTTGTCACCAGGCTGCACCTGCAGGCACAGGTGGCGTCTGCAGGCGTCTCTATCCGTCTGTGTGTGAAGACGTGGGCGCGTCAGGCGGCTCGGTCATGTCCGCGCAGTATTAATGAAGGGACCGCTCTGGTTCACACGGACTGCTTTATGATGAGCTGCAGGCTTCAGGCCCGTTGTTTACTCTGTCTTCCTTTTTGATCTATGACTTCCCCTTCAATTTATTTTATTTTCTCCCTCTTCCTCCTTCCTCTCTCCATCAGGACACTGATTTCCTCGGCCGCGAGGCGCTGCTGCAGCAGCGTCAGGACGGCGTGTTCCGGCGGTTTGTCATGCTGGTCCTGGAGGACCACGACACGGAGCTGGACCTGTGGCCGTGGTGGGGCGAGCCCATCTACCGGAACGGCAAGCTGGCTGGGACGACCACCAGCAGCGCCTACAGCTACACCCTGGAGCGTCACGTCTGCCTGGGCTTCGTGTCTCCGCCGCCCAGCAGCGAGGGGCTCCCCACCGCCATCACCCCCGATTTTATCAACCGCGGGGACTACGAGGTGGACATCGCTGGTCAGCGTTATCCCGCCAAAGCCAAACTGTACCCCTTCAGCTCCCTCTTCACCCAGCAGAAGCGCCGCAAGGAGGACATGGAGCTCAGCAATCTTCAGGGAAAGTGAGGCCGAGCGGCGGAAAATCTCCTCCTGAGACACTCCAGCTCACCTCATCTGCTCCTGCTCTCACCTCTCAGTGCCACAGCCTTCTTCCCTGTACAGTACAACTCCTAATGAGCGGGCCGGATGTGCAAACACTTCTCCTTCCTCTAATATTTAATCTCCGCGTTGCATCCTTTGCTTTCAAAGTGCAATATCTAAGAGGCACCAGATGAGCTCCCGTCTTATCAGATTGTGCAGCAGTGTTTCCGCCCTCGCACATAAACTCAGTCCATACGCTCTCATGGCTGCTCTACGAAGACAGACCATGGTTAAGTGCCTTTATCAAGGCAAGATCAACACTCGAGCTCCCTCCTTTCTCACTCGATCCCATCTAGCCGGGACTCAGACTGACAATCGTCTGGGATTCGTCAGGGTGGTGCACGGTTTCCTCCCTGCAGTCTGGCTGGATGAAACGTCAGGACCAGTGTGCAGAAGCAGACACAGTTTATCACGTGTAAATTTGCTGCTGTGAAGAAAGAGTGACTTCAGTCAGATAGTTTATAGTTTCCTTTACTGTCATGCTCACGCTGTAGAAGTATCGGATGTATTTCCAGATGAGGAAAAAATATTTTGTAAGGCTGGTTAATTATCAGTAAACCAGTGTTGTGTGTGTGCTGCCTATTGCTCCTTTTTTCTCGTTTCAAAGTGTTTTTAAAAGCTTCACTGTATACGAACAGCTTCATCCTCCTCGGTAACATCTTCATCATCATCATCCGTGAGCTGCTGTCTGTGTTTTGCTGTGTGCAGACTTGGTGGTTGTGTATTTCCAGCACTATAACCCAACCTGTTATTTATGTTTTGTTGTCGTCTTGACACATTGATGCACTTTCGAGGCTTTAGTTGAGTTTTATTGATGTTTTGTTGAACGTGTGGCTGATAAAGCATTGTTGAGGGAGTCCACTATATCTTATGATTCAGATCAGATGTTTGTGTAAAGGAAGGATTTCACTGCAGTTTGAAATAAACAATGTATTTTTGTATATTTTGTGTGTGTATAAAACTTTTGTTTCCAATACAGCACTTTGTCCTTATCAGCTCGATTGATTGATTACGTTGTGTAACTTTACCTCTGATGGTCCCACATCTCACTGGTCACTTCATCATATCCAATAATCAATTTTTTAAAAGGCAAAAAATTATTAGCCTGACTAATTTAAAAGCTGCTGCTAAGTGACAAAGACATGTAAAACTTTGCCAGGTTAGCAAACTTTAAAATGTTTTATGATTACATGGATCAGTTTTCTTTCAACTAATGAAACAATTCCTCAGAGCGGTTTCTGGCTAATAGAGGAACGGACTTAATCAGTACATTTTGTTACTAAAAGAGGATTTGATGTGAGTTAAGATCGGTTTGAATCAAGAATTGATACAGAATCGGATCGTTACCCCAAGAATCGAAATTGAAATTGAATCATGATAAACAGCCAATCACGCGGCAGCAGTTCAATGCATTTGGACATGTAGACGTTGAGACAACTTGGGAGTTCAAACTGAGCATCAGCACGAGGAAGAAGGATTTCAGTGACTGAAGATGGCATGGATGTTAGTCAGAGGATCTCAGAAACTGCTGAACTGCTAGGATTTTCACACATAAACATCTCTAAGGTTTACAGAGAATGGGCTGAAAGAAGAAAATATCCAGTGAGCAGCAGATGTCTGGAGCAAAATTCCTCGTTGATGTCTGATTTAAGCCGATGAAAGCCCACAGGAGTAAACTAAGCCTTCAAAACGTACGTAAATGCCTGCAGCTCAATATGCTGTTTGTTTCACTTCATTGTTCGCCCAATGACCCGACTCGAGGCGTAACTTTTTCCAAGCATCTGCTGAGAGTCGCATCACAGGTGTACGTGACCGGATTCAAACTCATCTACTAGACAAATAAATGCAAATTTGCTGCTGCTGCTCAAAGCACAACAAGATCAATGTGATCCTGTGACGATGCAAATATTTATTCTCAAGTCTCGGGGAAAGGCTGCACAGGTTAGCATGTTGGTTCACTGCAGGTTTCGGGTTGAAGGTTAGCTGGAGTTTTTCTGTCAGCATAGTCTCCTCACTATTGGAGCAGGGCCGTTTTTAGAGCTGAAAATCCTCCAACTGGAACTCAGTTTTGGCCCTGGCATGTTTGGAGGGATTACAGGGGTCAAGGAAAGAACCTCATAAGAAAAGCATCTAATTATACTTTAAGATGTTAAATTCATCAGAATCCAAACTGGGATCTTCTTTGCTCTTCATATTAAATAAGGGTTTTAGTTGAAGAATGACAGAAAGACTCCGTTATTACTGAGCTGCTGGTAGACCAGCATGTTTCCACATCCTCTTCCTCAACTGTGAATATGGTTGTAAAGTAACCTGAAGCATTTAGGAAGATTAATATCAAATTTTAACTTCCATGAGAAAAACATGGTTAGTATTCTACATACTCAGTGTACCAGGGACTCCCTCTGGTGGAAACGTTGCCTCATATTAATGTTTTGGAACATACATGTGATAAAACAAGAAGCTTCTTCTAACCCCAGAAATTTATATTTATCAAAGTAGAACATGAGATAATGTGCACAGGACATTTTAATGATGTAACAACGCATAAAAATGGCATACACTTAATATATGTGTAGCATATATGACCTTTTTTAAAATACAGAACTAGTGTATTTGCTTTTTTAATAGTTCTTAAATTTCAGAAGCAGATGTTTGATCACCGCTGTTATTCCAGTAATACAAAAAGCTTAATGTTTTGTTTCATGCTGTTTTCCAGCACTACTGCATAAAGGTCTGATGTGCATGTTAAACCAACATTTTCTTCAGAGCTTCACTACAATGTAGTGTAAAAAATATTTTTTTTTTATCATTTAAGACCGTAAAAATCACGTGAACTTTGTTCATGCAAGAAAGTTGAATCAGGTGACTACAGAACTTTGTCTTGTTTTCTTCTCCATCCCTTTATTGTCTAAAATTGCACTGCAAAAACCCAAACTTTTATCTATAATACATATTGTATATTAAAATGGACCATTTTAGTCTTTTTTAAATGGTATTCACCCTTCTATCAAACTTCCATGAGAATTTCTTAAAACATACCCGGAGTCTATGTTTACCTCATAACATTATTAAATAAAGCTGCACTCATTTTTACATTTTTTTCAAACATTTTCCAGGTGATGGTGAATGTGAGAAAAAACCAGGTCATGAGATCAAGAGAAACTGCAGATTTCTAAAACAAGGACTTGGAGAGCATCCAGTATAGAGAGAAAGATGGACCCAGGAACAAATAGTTCAGAGCAAAGCTGAGTGAAAACACTTTGCAGGTGGAAAAACAACCGAAGGAAACATGCCAAGCTTTTAGCTGATATTTCTGTTCAGGTTTGGGTCTGAATACTAATAGAGATGGAATAGCAAGTCCCTTTCTTCTTTAAAAAAATAGTAAAATCTACAAATCACCCCAAACCCTCTTACTTTATCATGTAGATAAAAGTAAAAGTGTGTGTTATGTGGATATCGTTGGTACCTGTTTTTATGAAGCCTTTTTGCTCTTTACTTTTTCTGTTTTCCAAGCATCTGTCAACTAATGACAGTCCGAGCTTTATACATGTGTCAGCATAAGCAGCAGATGACTCGAACACCTGTTCTCTTCTCAATAACTTCATCTGCAATTATTCGCCCAATAATGCATCACATCAGGTCAGCTTAGAGCCAGAGAAATTACACAACACTTTATTAGCATAATACAGCGCAGCAGCTTCCTCCTGTTGCCAAGCATTCGCTCCTGCAGACATCACGTCCTTCTGGCTTTACGCGGGCGGCATCCGTTGTGTGGCACGGGTGTGTTGTCAGTGATCGATATCACCTGCAGGCCTCCCATCGTCAAGCCTTTGATCGCAGACTGTGCAACAGAGACACGTTTAGTCATTAATACAGCTAATTGTCTGGATCATTTAATTATCCTTGTTATAGATAAGGGAAATTAATTAGTGGCATGTTCGCTAGAGTTGATCAATATGAGGACAGGGTCACTGTCACCAGATGTAAAACAAGTTCTGCTTTCATGTAATTATTCTGTGAACATGTTATTTATCTAAAATGCACAAGTAGAAGTCCATCCCATGAAGAGCAGCTATTTCAGCGCATGTCAAAGATTGCACCTGCTGGATCAGCAAAAAAGGAGAAGGAACTATTAATGTGAGACTGGATATACGCTGGCAAATCAGAGTGGAAATCACGTTTGATCAGGGTATTTTACACTGATTTAATAGATAATCACTTGTTTTTTACAGATATCACATTCTGCTACAGTAAGATTTCAATTTGATTTAATTCAGGGCTCATAGTTTTTGATCACAGCTTTTTGGCTTCTTAAAAACTGATGCGTCAAATATCCAAAGACATTTGCGATTAGCTCTTTGAGTGTTTAACAGCAGATGTCCAGCCACACTGGCAGCCAGTCCACTGTGCATCCTGAGTGTTTCTGATGTTAAAATTTAGGGTGGAACGTAGGATCAGTGGACGATGATTTGGTATTTACAGATATGTTCACAATGACGTGTTCTCTCTTAAGCACACTCTACAAATGATGAACTCGGTATTTTTCCATTTGAATCGATGCTATTGGTTCAGTACATCGATGTACTGTTGCACGCTACTAACAGAGCTGACTGCTGGAACAGACGTAAACACTAATCAGCATCACAATGATCACTTTATTGGACTGAATCATTTGATGGTCTAACGGCATAATGAATCCAAATCCTCCATCCTTTTTTGCATTGTTTGAATAAGGTTGACGGAGGGCTGGTAGAAATTAAAATATATATTAAAAAAAATAATAATTGTTTATATAATATTTAAGAAGGATTGCAAAAGGGACTGAGTGTTCATCAAAATACATATAAAAAGCTGAATCTCCATGGGAAGCACTGACTTGATGCTTGGTGATAAAATGACCAAATTATTTCCAAATAACCATTAACTTCAGTCATTTATCAGGATAAAATGCCACAAACTTCTGGCTCTATTTATAAAAATGAGCTGCTTTAATAGACTTTTCTTGTTAACTGAATCTCAGGACTTCAGACAAAACAAACACCAGATGGGGATCATTTGAGCTGGAAAACTTAAAGATAAATATCAAAACTAATCTCTAGTTTTAAGACCAAGGACATTAGCAAAGATGATGAAACAGCTCACCAGACGTCCAGGACCGAGACCTTTAACCACAACACGGACAAACGTGACTCCCTTTGCTGTGGCTTTCTGTTTGGAGGCAAACACAAACAGCAGAAAAGTCTGACACAGTCAACACACGGGCACAATTACATCAGCAGCAAAGATCTCAGCACAATATGAAATGTTAACTAATCAATGATCAAACTGAAGGCTCAGGGACTGTGCAGGTCTGGATGCTGGTCACAGTTCCTTAGACTACTGTATGAACCACATTATCACACAAAACACAGCTCCAGTTCTGCTGCACTGAGGAAGAGAAAAAACCTTCTTCTGTTGGCATGCAGCCTTGAAACAGTGAACAGCCCTGATGATCCTGAGCAGAACGAACATCAGCATCATACTCACAGCTGCAGCAGAGATGCCAGCAGTCTGAGCAGCCACGGGTGTCGACTTCTTGATATTTTTAAAGCCTTCTGTCCCACAAGACGTCCTCACCACAGACTGTCCTGTGCTGTCCGTTAGCTGGATGTGTGTGCTGGGGTGGGACAGAACAAGGTAATGGATAACTTGCTTGAAAGATATGAGCACTTTCAGTGCGATTACCCATGCAGCCAAGTTTAAAAAAAATAAACTACTTTAAAAATAAAAAAAAACATATAAAAAAGATTTTAGACCCAAATTTGCACCCAAAGCTCAATTTGACTATGAAAACTAAAATCTGCAATAATTCACTTTTAACGCTCAGATGATTGTCCCACTTACTTGTTGTATGTGGCTTTAATGTGAACAATAGGTAACTCCTCAAACTTCTTCCCAGCCCATCTCAGTGAGCTCTCCTGGCCCGGCAGAGGGGGGAAATTGCTAAAAGGTTTAACATTTAAGATTAATATTTCATTTAAATACCAAAGAAAATGTGTATCATTGTGCTAATAATCTAATAACGGGACATCGGGGGGGAAATGACAGAAGCGTGTGTGTCTTGTCTACCTGAAGTCTTTCCCAGAGTTTGCCTCGGATGCTTTTGACTCCTGATCTCTGGCAGCGCTGCTGCTTATTGCTCGCTGCAACGGAAGTCCTCTGCTTCCATAACTAAACATGAATCATATTATAAAGATTACACTTGTAGAGATAAACCAGTTCATTAAATAAATTATTGTATTCGCTGTGATTATTGTGTCAAACAGGCATATTGTAGCGTTATATGAAATGCAGCACATAAACTAAACCACAGCTAATGTAAGCTAACAGGACATGTAGCCCATAAAACACTTACAGAGAAAATCCCGTTGTATTTACAGACGTAACCAGCTGCCGGCAAGCGTTGCTCGCGGAGTTAACTAATATGCAGCTGAATTTATACATGTTTTATCTTCTCATAGGTGAATTCAGCGTTAGTCTCAACAATTTTATAAACAACAAACGTGACATTGAAGGAGCTGTGAATCCAGACTACACCACTAAGATGTTAAGGGGTGACATGGTCACAAAGCATTTACTGTTAGCATAAAGTATTCACACACCCTTCATCACTTAAATAAAAAGAGGCTATATACATAAATAGAATTAAATATAGTTGTGTTTAACGTTCAAAGCCATAGTATTATACATTTTATTTACATGAAAAAAAGAGTTACTCCTATTTTTTAACATAATAGATTGTTCGTTTTTCTGCACTGAATTGTGGGTAGTCTCCGGACAGTAAAACGTTCAAGTAATGTGAAAGAAAATCTGAAAATTTGTACTTACTTACTTTAAAAAATATTAGATTGACAGCCAAAGTCATAACTGCTCTGCTTTCATTTTACATATGATTTGTAAGATGTTCTACTTTAAGCATGTAGAATAATGGCTATTTTTGTGTTACAATATATTCAAGTAAATGAATTCGTAAATCAGGCTTTTAGGCTGTTTAATATATGGCTTTTAACATCAAGGTTTTTCCCCATGTGCCTTGAACGCAACAGAATAAGATGGCTGCGCCCTGTAGAAGGATGGCGAGTCGGTCGCTGTTACATTTTTTGTCTTGTTCTCGCCGGACAGCGGTCCGGAATGTGGGATGCCGTCAGTTTTCTACCGGTCTTGTTTTTCGGGCTACCCCTGAGTCCAAAATGACACCGGAAAGAGGGAGCTCTCCTTGGGCTTTGACGGCGGCGGTGTGCTTGCAGAGGCTCCCAGTCATTTCAGCGGACTACAGTCCGATAGAGCAGCAGTTCAAACAGATGATGCAGCAGGTGATTTTGTGCTTGAAACATTCAAACGAAAAAGTTTTAGATAATATTTTAGGCTTAATATTGCAAAGAGAAGCTAGTGCTTTACCGCAAATACCACTACCATAAATGTGTCAGGAGTTGATGTATTGAGAATTTGTGTTGACAGATTTTTGTACACTACACAGGTAAAAATCTAATGTATGACACATACACAAAAAGAGTAAAGTAACTAAAGACTAGGAGAAAAGCAGGGTTTAAACGTTAGATGGCTTTGAGACATATTTTAAGACATAAACCCATATCTGAAATAGCAAAACATTATGATATGTTTTATTAATACTTTTTCTTAATGTGGCAAAATAAAACATCTGTTTTGGGAAAATTAGAGCACACATTGTATAAGATGGCTTAGAGTTAAGATGATCAGCTTAGATCATCTTGTTTAATATTCTCTGTCAACCAAACTGTGATACATGTATTATGTATCATTAAGAAACTGTGATGTTCAGTTGGGTTTTATGCATAAGATGAGGTGGTGTTATTAGTCATACTGTTCTGCCACAAAAAGCACATAACACTCAACAGCTGCCTCCAGATTTAGAACATCTTTGAGACTAAAACAGACCCTAATTTCAGATTGAGCTGGAGAAAAGCCTGCTGTCGGACCATGAGCTGCAGCTGTTGGAGGATGCAGCGAGGATGAGTCGTAAGCAGTCAGAGGACTACGACTCGGACGAGGAGGAGAGCCATGGCGACCAGGAGATCATGTTGGCTCAGGACTTGGAAGACACATGGGAACAGAAGATGAAGAGCTTCCAGCCAGCACCAAGGGTTAGAGGTTAGTGTAGGATAGACTGTATGTAATACTACGATACTTTATGATTGTCCTTTAGTAAACAATGACACTGAAGCATTAAATAAGGTCTTGTGAAGGGATATCAAAGGTCTCAGTTGAAAATGAATTATCAGAGAGGTCAAGACTTTAAAATCTCTACTGCAGAGCTCTCAACTTGCACCTTTCTAACTGTGACGTTTAGAAAGTTAACGTCTCCTGTCTCTCTTCCTTCGTCCTGCTTAGCTGAGGTGGATAAGGACCTGACCTCTGCAGAGCGCTGCCTTGCTGATTCGCTTGTTCTACTAGCCGAGCAGCAGGTGGGTGGCGAGAAGCTGTGGCTGCTGCCTCAGGCTGCCTGGAAGGAGGGAGAAACGCTGCGAGAGACTGCTGAGAGGGCCCTCGCCTCCCTGCCTGGTAACACGAGTTCCTATGGTTAATACTTAACTACTGAGAAATGCAATTAATCAGACTAATTTATATTTGTTCATTAAATCAGGCATACGGTTTTTTGTTTATAAGTCAGTCTTTTTTTTGTTTTTTTTGTTAATCCATTGTAAAATCGATAAAATGTAAGGAAGTGAGCTTTAGAATAGCTGTTATACTAACACAGCTCCACTAAATCCATGTTTACTTATGCTTTGAATCTTGGCTGTAACGTTTATGCAAAGAAAAGCCTCAAATGTTCAGATGTGCAAAACTAAAACCTTCAAGTAATGATTGAATCAAATAAGGACTGGATTGAAAAGGGGTTAAATGATTGTTTAAATCTACTCCCAGAATAGTTGATAAATTTTCCACAATGTAATTAAGCTGCAAGTAAAGCTGAAGTAAGTAAAGCATTGTAGATCCAAATGTAGGGTGATCGCTACCAAAACAACACATGTGAAACTGTGAGGCTTATGTCATCTCTGTGTAGGAACGCTGCTTGTTCTGCAGATGGGCAGAAAGACAGGGGACATGTCGTCCGTATGTCCGCTGCTTTAGGGAAAAAAGTGTCCTCTGGTTCTATGGAACATACGATGAGACTAAGCTTCCAGGCTGTCGACATTGGAAGGTATAAAAAACAGCATCTGTGATGGAGATGTGTCCATGGCAGGGGTGTGTTGCATATGTGTAAAGTCATGCAGAGGTCTGGACTGGGAAACTGAAAGAACATTTGTTATCAGCTGGACACTACCAGAACAGCATGGCTACACGGACCCAGGGTGTGTGTGTGTGTGTGTGTGTGTGTGTCTGTGTGTGTCTGTGTGTGTGTCTGTGTGTGTGTGTGTGTGTGTGTGTGTGTGTGTGAAAAATCTGGATGCAGCACCAGACGATGATGACAACCACAGAGTGTTGATCAGCAGGAATCTTGTATTCATTGAGAACGGATAACGGATCATTTAGGTCATGATCTCGAAAAAACAAAGATTGTTTTATAGAGAACAGAAGTTAGTTTTCTCGAGATCACGAGATAATTGTTGTTTATGTTAAACAGGAATTCATCCATCAAACTTGAAACGATCATCTAGGGAGGACCGTTGATCTGATGCAGTGGACATTTTCAGCTTGTGTCCGTTATTTGGAAGGTTTTCAGAAGATTAAGAAACTGATCTAGACCCTACACTCATTTTTATTGTGAGCGACACTATTCAACCAAGTTAGATAATCCATTATCTTATTGTTTTATTGTGATAACTGGATAATTATCTTGTTGTCATGGTAAAACAATCATTTTGATCATGAGATAAGTAAAAGAAATCCTGTTATAACGACATTAAATGTGCGTTTTCCCAAGATAACAAGAAAATTATCCCGAGATAACGATGATGAAAAAAAACATGTGATCACGACTGCTATCGGCTTTCGTAGTTTTGCACCCAAATACAAGCAAATCATCTTAAAATACAACAATGTTTCTCATGGTTGATGATGGTAGCGTGTCTTTGTCCCGACACCTTGAAGGGAATATTTATTAACTGAAAAATTCTTCATTTTTCTCAGAGGGAAATTTAAGAAATGCAGGTCATGCATCTGATTAGCAGCTCTGAGTTTGGTTAAATAAACGTCATTGCGTGCTACTTTACTGTAGCCTTTTTATTATCATGACATTCTTGCATCTGATTAAAACAAACCTTTCCTTTTGTAAATGCTCTGTGTGCAGGACACTTTAAGGTATAATCATTTTGACTGGGAAACTTTAGACATAATTTAAAATCTTAAAATATAGTTGCATAATATTTCTAGGGTGTGGTTTCCACACTAATAGAATTATACTTACAAATGATATCCAACATTTGCACTCCTCACAAAGAGATGGTTGCTGTCAAAGCAAATTGGCACCTATTAGTGTTTGACTTAGTAAAAGTGATAATCTGTGAACATGTGTTTGAATATGAGTGTGGTCATGTATGTGTACGTGTAAGGGTGATCCTGTGTGTCCATGTAAATATATGGAGTTTATGAAATTGTCTTATAGTAGAAGTGGTATGTTTGAGGGGGTGGAAAGTCTTCTTAGTCTGTATTTGTAATTTAAGTGGTCTGTCATTTCATAATCTCACAATTTTTACCGCTCTTTGTCGTTAACATCAACCTGTCCAGGGACTATAGGTGGAAATTTGCAGTTTCTGCTAGAGCCTGGCACTTCCATCTCTCCTTTTGTTTTGTCAAATAAGGTTGATGAAGTGTGTGCATTGTCCTTGTTAAAAATAAAATAAACCAGAACCATAACCATATTTCTTCTGTTTAATAGTTTACGCAGGTAAATCTGTGTGGTTGAGCATCAACATGATGACCTGCAAACTTGTTCTGTGATAATTTGCTGCACATAAATTAAAAGTGCATTTTATTTGCAGCTTGTGTAGTTATGTGTCCAGCAACATCATGGAAAAAGGATGCACACACAGAATAGTCTTTATTAATCTTCATTTCATTTCTTCATGTCTTTCTTTGAATGTGCTCATTGGGGCAGAAAATGATGTCAACAGAAAAGGAATAACAGGGCTGACCACAAACCTATCATTTTATGCTCGGGCTGAACCTTGAGTTGATCTGAATTTTACCGGCCATCCAGCTGTTTCAGCTAGAGCACAGAAAAGAGGAGCTTCTAGATGTTAGGAGGAGGAGGAGGTGGGACGTTTACCCCCCAGCATCAGCTTAACACCCTCTTCATTTCAGAGCGAGAGTGTTCTTTCAATGACACTTCACTTCTTTCTAATCGCTATCAGACACCTCTGCTAACGATCTGAACCTGTTGATTGCAAATATGACAAATTTAGCTTTGCAGAAGTCACACCCAGTGTTATTATTACACTGCCGGCTTCAAGTACCTGCTGCCTGGAAGCTTTCTGCTCTCTGCTTTCTGCTCCCTCTAATAATCTAATGACTCCGTAGATTAGGACAGTTAATCAAATTTTAATCCGGATTACAATATTACCCTCTCACAATCATAAAAACGCTGTAATCAAGCAAAAATGATTAATGTCACATGTATGTAACAGGAATGCATATGGACTGGGTATTATTTTTTTTAATTGCTATTATTATTTTAATATATTATTATTTTACTCCTTAACTTGTTTCTAATTTATTTCCAGTTTTTTTTTAAATTTATATTTGAGGTTGAGATTTGGTGGTTCATAAATCATAATTATTTTAAATCAATGAATAATCGTGTACATTAATCATGATTTCAATATCAATCAAGATAATTGTTTTGATTATTTTTTCCATAATTGTCCAGCCCTACCGTAGATGTATTTGGTCTTTATGCATAAGAAGTAAAACCAGTTCCGCCTACAGCAGCTACAACATGAACACTGCTTATATTTGGTATGTGTGTATGTCAGATTATTACACACATCCTCTAGTTTATCTTCAATTTTTAAATATTACTGTCATATTAATGTAGAAAGATGATCCTTTTTTTTTTTACCCCAAAGAGGTTCAGGATGCACATTTCATAGTGTGTCGTTGCATCCATGCTGGCACTCTTTAGTTCTTTCTCAGCTCCACGATGTACCTCAAACAGTCATGAACTTTGTTCTGTGACAGAATAACAAACAAACCGTTATTTAAATGAACTAAATGAAAGGATAAAAAAAACAGGTCTGGATATAAAAGGTAGATATTTCAGTTCATATGTCAGGTTTTATGATGTTAAATTTAAATTATTTCAAAAGTTTCCCCATTTTGTGACCTTTAACCTCTACAGATACATTAAAACCCATTTGGAAAGTTAGATTTTTTTTTTGTCTTTTTGTGAAAGACTGACCCTAAAATAAACCATGACCTTTGCAGGTTTGCTTTATGTGAATGAACATATACAACTGTTTAATGTTGTACTTATTGCACAGCATGCTGAGCTCTTACAAGCTGATTAACCACAAAAACTAAATGAAAGAGGTGATTGAACCATGATTTCACCACTAAAATATTGACAGCTTGTATTGTGCCTGTAACGATCCTCTCCCTCTTTCTGCTCATATTTAAGCATCACCAGACCCAGACGTCACCAACGTGACTCATTGAGATGTTGACATTTAATGTTATGTTATACTGAGCACTGTCAGATTTTGTTTTTGAATGAATTGCTCGGGATGAAGGAATTACTGTTACCTGATTCTACTTGAATGTCTTGCATTCATGATATAACGTCATTTTCCAAGAATTCCACCTAAAAATTGAATATTTGTAAGTTTTACTGAGCAGTGTATAAACTCTAGCAAGTTATTCTTCTTATTCGTCTTCTAACTGGTTTTTAAACAGAAAAAATGCAATTTTGTTTGGACAAATCAGGAACCTGAGTTACCTTCATTGAAATGATTTATTCTGCAGACCAGATCGGACTGTTTTACACTAAAACCAGATGTGGCAGCAGTTAGATTCAGATTATCATCATTTTCTTTTAAAGTGCGATTATTTTTCTTCCACATCAGCAACAGGAATCAGCTGGTCTGTCAAACACTCTGCATGTCCTGCAGGCTATTTTTACCAGTAAAAGCAGTGCAAGGATGAGTCAGGTTTGCCTTCTGTGTGTTGTTTCCAATGTGGGACGCACCTGCCTCCCACCAGGCCGTCCACGAACACAAGTAAGCTCATAACTGTTGATGAGGGGAGGTTCTGAGTTACTACTGGCGTCCTGAATATCCCAGTCTCTGCTGTTACAATGACCTACTTCTGTTATGAGACTCATTAAAGTTTGATGCCGTCTGAAGTTGTAAAGCTCGGCCGGCTTTACTATCAACAGCAACGTGGTGTGAAAACCATTACAAGCCCCTAACTCGCTGCTCATTTGCATCCAGACCTCCTCTGATGCTGTAGATTAGAATCAATTTACAAAAGAAAAACTACAAATGTTTCCGTTGACTTGTTAAAGATCATTTACATTTCAGATGATTTAACATCCAACTGTCAACTTTCTCTGCACGCAGTATGATGAGCCGCAAAGCCTTCAAATAAATGTTAAACCATTTCAAAACATTGCCAGTGGACTAATAAAACTTCTGCTCCATCAGTCACTTTCCATTAAGAATTTCCACTTGACATTAACACGCCTGCATCTAGAGGAAGGTTTTATTTAAAGTGTCTCACAGCAGCAGCAGCGGTTCATTCATTTTTAATATATAGGGAACTGAATCTCTAACAAGGCAGCGTTGGTGTTTGGCTCTTATCTGGAGCCAGCCGGGACCACGGGGGATTTGCAAGACATGAGATTAGATTAAAAAACTGTGTTGTTGTCACAGCAGAAGATGACAGAGTTCGGGGGTAAGGTAACACTAATTAGAGCAACCAAATACTCATAACCCAGATGAATATGCGGAATTGAACTTGATGAATACATAAGACATCTTTAGCTTACCTTTCATCTCCAGCTGATTGGGCTCACAGCTTGTCCTCTTGCTTTACAGCTGCTGGATTCAAAGCGACTTTCCTCGGGAACGCCCCCTGCGGCGTGTACAAGTACAAACTGCCCAAAGCCGCCCGGACCAACAGTTTAATCGGGACAAAGGTTTTTTTTTTTAAAGCCATCCTGGCAGACGGCGCTCCGCCCACCGCTGCAAATGCTCCTTTAGTGTGGGTGAAGAAGAGTGAACTGCAACAGTACCTGAAACCAGCGTACCGCATGAAGGTCGACCGCTTCATCCTCGGCCTGTGACGTCTCCACTCACACCAGGGACTCAATGAGGAATTAAATGTCATTAAATATCCTGCTGCATAATAAAATATGGATGTTTCATTTTATAGATATGAGGACTTCTTTTTTTCCCCAGTCTGATACACACCTTGTCTTAGTTAAAACCGTGGCTGTGTTCCAGTTTTCATGAAGTGGACCTTGTAAGGAAGTGCAAGATGGAACAGGAGGGGGAACCAAATGAGCTCCAGCAGGCCGCTAATGTGCATGTTTGCGCTCACACTGTCAGAAACACACTGTGTAGGAATACCTGACCCCTAAAGCATCACTTTCAAAAACTTGAAAGGCGCAGCACAATGCCTCGTTTCCACTGAGGGGTACGGCTCGGATCGGTACGTCTTAAGTGGTTCAGCCCATTCAGAAAAGTGTTTCCACTGCAGGTGGGAACGCAACCAGCGGGGTTTGACAAAATGCCTAGTGTGGCGTCATACTCGCACACGGAGCCAAAACAACATGAGCTATCTCTCTATGTACGTTTTAATTCCTCACCGCTCCATCCAGCTCATTTTATACGACTTCATCATCGACTGTGGGATGAACCTGTGAAGTTTGAGAGCCGACCAGTGTCCGGGTCGGAACCAGACTCTGCTGCTGTTTGGAGCCAGTTTTTTAAGGTTTACTTTCCACCGTGGACTGACCGGTGTTTGTGTCGTGCTGCTTTGGAAGTTGTATTGTTGTTGTTTTTATCTGACAATCAATGCACTAAATTGCATGATGCCAGTAGCGTAAAATTTTCTGATTGACCTTCAACTGACGGGCCCAGAAATAGTACGGTTTGGTACGATTTTATGAGACACTTCTACAGTGGAAAGGCTCAAAATAACCTACCCGACCGTACCGACCCACACCTCATCGCTCAGTGGAAACGGGCATAACATTGTCACTCACACAGCGACCTTACACATGTAGTGAAATTATACCTCGTAATAACTTTAATTAGTTAATAAACTAATTAATTAAATCAGGGCACCACCCTACTTTTTGATATGGAAGCAAGGGAAACCATAAACCTTATTTAACCGAATAAATCAATTAAATGAATGAATCAGTCTAAATCTGAAAGCTTGAATTCTACAGAATGATTATTCTTATCCCAATTACGTCAGAAATACGAGCACAA
>JAVQJG010268331.1:0-21532 GCA_036024015.1 Craterocephalus amniculus
CGCATGCCGGCGGTGGCTCGACTTTCAGTGGAAACGCTTCTCTGAATGGGCCGGACCATTCAGGACCGTACCGACCCGTACCGACCCGACCCGTACTCCTCAGTGGAAACGAGGCTT
Source organism: Craterocephalus amniculus (assembly GCA_036024015.1). Lineage (NCBI taxonomy): Eukaryota > Metazoa > Chordata > Actinopteri > Atheriniformes > Atherinidae > Craterocephalus > Craterocephalus amniculus. The sequence continues at coordinate 118 of JAVQJG010268331.1, forward strand.
AACTCTACAGAAATACATGTTTACAGGCCATAATATCTAACCCAGATACTGAGGGTTAAAAAAAGCTGTTACTGGTTATGTGTGGACAATGTGGACAAGTACCACATTAAAATACATACATACGGCATTGAATGATTAATTAAATGTGTCATTAATCAATCAAAATGAAAAATAAACACAAATGAATGAATGTATGTATTTGTAAACTTAAATGGGATATCAATTAATATAAAAAATAATATACAAAGTTCATCAAATATATAATTACTTAAATGACAGTAATTTATAAAAAATCTGAAATTAATTAGTAAATTATTAAATTCATAAAGTCTTTTTAAAAGATTTAAATTATTCAAAAACATATAATTATCTTACTATTTAATCATGTCATGTTTCCTGTGCTGCAGCGCAATTACCTTAAACAGTCACTGTGGCATGTCAGCAGATGTTGACATCTGATTGGTTACCCTGATCTGCAACTTAACTATTCATCCCAAATAAAAGATCCCTACAGACCCAGCTGAAGTACTCTGACATATTAGGTGTCAGAATTTATCATACATTTTATGGCTTATTAGTAAGTCACCATATTAAAAAACAAATAAAAACAACAGTCAACAAGAAAAACATTATTTCAGCTTTAACTTCATACCAAAGTAATCAAAACCATGACAATCACTCCCATTGTTTGCCACACCAGGTTTGATGGATGCGGCTAACACGTAAAAACTAATTCGTGATGAATGAAATTATGTTGAATAATATTATGTTTCAACATAAAATGAAATTCTATGTCAATTAAATCTACAATATATTCAATAATTTGTTTATGCATTATCAATTTAAATATATCAATTAATAACAATGTAATCATTAAATGTTATGTGGTCCGTTGTGTCTAGTTTTTCCCTCTGCAGTCCGAACAGGTATAATACCCATGTTTAAAAAAATATCTATTTAAACACATTGCATCGGATTCAGCAACACCATTAATTACTCAAACGTTTTTAAAGTCTGTGGTGTAAAGAGTTGATAAAGCACATAATTTATACATATAAATGACTATATCATAGCTAGTTAGTTAAAAAAAAAAAGTTAAATTGATTTTGCCTCAGCTTCTGATTTGAATACTTTTGGGCTATTAATAGCAATAAATAACTCATTCTCATTCTCCACAAGTCCTTAAAACATATCCCCATGAGCCACCGTGTACTAAGTTGATTTCCCATGCAGTGAAATGCGATTCTGAAGCATCTCTGCGACACTAAGCACCAGCAGTTCAATATTTTGTCCCAGTCTTAACTGCTATACAGCCAGTCAATGGTGGGAAAAAGCTGTCTAGGACCCAGACGTTTTTCCCACCATTGACTGCAATGCATTTCCTCACAGCCTGTGGAGCAAGCCAGCGTGTGCATGTGTGCAGACAGCTTAAGTCAGCTGTTGGCTTGGCGCTTCTACCTCTGGGCTCTCTCCTCTGAGTTTTCAGGGAGACTTACAGCTGAAGACTAAAAAATCTTGACTGCAGTTTGACCCCTCTGACCTCTCACTGTCTTCCTCACTGGGGGAAGCGAGCCTGGCTTTTTGACCTCGTACCAACCCGCTCGCAAAATTTTTATTTTCAACCTTCTTCGGCCCCTCATGTGCTGACTAAGTGAAAAGTTGTCATCATGCTGAGTAATGCACGTAAAAGAACGTCTTCAAGTATGTTTGAACTTATGAGGCCTTAGATGGGGATAAAATCGGGGTCACCCCACACTTTGTGACCCCGCGGTGCTGTGAGGGTAGTTTCCAGCGATGCGTTACGTTTGTATCTCGTGCACTGTCTTCAGCAGCTCATATACAGTACGGTGCCTGCGCACACATGCAAACATGCACTCTCAAGTTAAGCAGTCATGTGGCACACAGTTGCCATGTGACGGCTTTTCCTCTCCCCCCCCTCCTTTCTCCTATCTCTCTCTTTTTGGAGTTATGCTTATTGTGGGATGTCAGTGACTGCACTCATTACTATTATGGGATGCCACACCGAGTGGGAGGGGTGAGCGTGTCCATGGCAACCGCGGTTGCTAAGGGAGGGGTGGAGGTGTGTGAGGGGGTGATGTGCATGGAGGAATGGGGAAGAGACTGTAGAAGAGGGAGGGGGGTGAGTTGACTATTATGGTCTGTACGTTGCAAGGTAACTATGCAGAGTGGGGGAGGGGTGAGTGAAGTGTGTATATGTATGCGAGAGTGTGTGGGGGGGATATTATGGGATGCCTGCCCCCTGATCTCTTTGTGTGTGCACGCGCGAGCGCGGGATGTGTTGTGTGCGAGGAAGAGAAAGAGGAGACGGCGTCGTGCGCACACGCTACCACAAAAAACACGGAAATATATTTAAATTGTACGCACACCGTTACCTTAAAGAAAGAGAGCTTCCAAGTATTGATCTACTAAAAAACTGAGCCTGGAGTTATTGTTTTGTAAGCTGCGTGGAATCAAGTTGTGAGTATCTCAGTTTTGAGGTTGTGAATTGACTTGAGTCGGGGTGAGATGATCAGTGTGAGGAAAGCCTCGGATTGTCACAGGAGTGTTTAGATGTCAGTATGGGAGCACATCGTTTCTGTAGTAGGTCTCAAATCTGAATCTAGCCGCCGGTTCAGCTCAGCTAGCACGCATGCTAAAGGGGCGGAAAGTAATCATTGTGGTAAGATAGTATGTCAGCTGAACGCAGAGATGGACAGAGTGGTAAGGGAGCTAAAATTTACAAGGTGTCCAACTTAATAAAGTTGGCTTTATTGTCCCATGTGGTGAGTGTTGATGTTCCTCAGTTTTTTACCCGCTGCTGTGTTTCCAAAGCTCTTTAGTCCTAATAATATACTTCCGTTTTCTTTTGTGTTCTTATTTGTCCTGGTAAACCTGTCCAGTTGCTCCCTCCTATCTACAAACCACGACTTGGACAGACTCCAGACTGGGTCCGAACTTTATTTAGTTAGCTAAACTGTTAGCTAACTAAACATAAAGTTTTCCGCTGTCCGCTATGTCTGGAAGTGAAGATGACAGAGATGATTATGGAGCCCCCGACGACCGCTTAATGCAAGGTAAGATCAGGCTCGTTTGTTAGCTGGAATTGCTATGTTCACGCTGGTTATGTGCTAGCTTTAGCAGATGTTTTTGACATTCACATCAATCACGCTGCGTTAGCGTAGCACTAGCTCGTTAGTGCAGCTAACTACCGGGTTGCTAACATGACCAAACCGGCTATTTCGAAGCTTTGCTGCTGTTTAACACGCAAAGGAAAGCAAATTGTTTTACTCGAACCACATTCAGAAGGTGTGTAGCTGGTAGTTGCTTTGTCGTGAAGACACGCCAAAAAACCGGCATGTTCCCGGGGCCTAATGTTAGCCAGCTACCGGTATTTTCTACGTTTCGATGACAAGATGGAGGCAGCCAGTTAGCTTGAAAGCTGGCGGATGACGTTCTGTAGCATTCCCCTCCTCATGGCCGGCGCCTTCGGTTTGAGTTCGAGGGGGAAAAAGTATAAATATCAAATCGGAAAAGCAGGTTATATTACATTCTGTACGACTAATTTTACACGTGTTTGTTAGTTTCACAGGATCTTGTGGTCACAGATTGTTTACAGTTAGTTTAAATTGGACGAGAACGCGCAGGATACACAGTGGAACCTTTGAGAACAAACAATCGTTCAGATCAGCTTTAAGTGTTAAAATCAACTACAAACTACAATTTATTTATTAAAAACGTGCTTTCCCCCTCCATAACTCCGATGAATCACGCACATGAACATATTTTTAATGTAAACAGAAATTGCACATCGTGTAAAAAATCATTCATCTTTTTCTCGAGTGCACGTTATTGTTCCTCTGAATAGCTCATATTAATTTCCCAACGTAACATGTCATACTGATGCTGGGAATGCATGTGGACAGATATGAAAAAAATTAAATCACACGCCAGGCTTCAGCTAAGGAACATCATAGTTAATTTCTAAAGATATTCGATTAATTTGTTAATCCTGTTGTTTGTAAGATGGAGAGCTGCAGTTATTGGTAACCAGATTGTTTTATCTACAGAAAACTGATTGGTAATTTTCATTATTGATAAATCATTAAAATTATATGAGGGCAGTTAATTGAAGCTCTTTTGAGATAGAAAAACAAATGTATGAGAAATCTTGAATGCAGGTGTTTTAACATTAACTGATTAATCTATTAAATAAGTCTATTTGAGATTTTTGAGTGTCACTTTATGGTTTTAAAAGAAAACATCCATCAGGATTTTCTTTGAGCCCAGGAAAGTAAGGAAAATCTCAGAGAACATCTGTCCAGCTTTGTAGTATTCATTATACAATAAAAGAAGGTAAACAAAGGAAAGGAGCAAAAAAAGTTGCCTATGAATGTTGAAGATTTTCCCCATAATTGTCAAATCATTGCAAGCTCATCTAAATCTCAGAACAATACAATCACTTAGTTTTGTGAATCAAGTCATCTGACAGCAGCTCCACTGTAAAACTGTGCAAGATTCCACCAGAAAACCCATATGTTTGTGCATGCAACACCGTATTCATAAAATATGCCACAAGTAGGGAATACTACAGTGCCGTAGCTACATTTGCAACTTGTGCATCTAGTCACATAGACACAGCCTGGTCTCCTTTATATGACCTAAAAACCCATTACATTAAACCTTCTTCGTTGCAATCTGCATTTTAATGGCAGCTTGCCATTTACTTTTTACCATAGACAATTACATTTATAGGCTCTGAGAATCAGTGCAGCAGTGTCAGACAAGTGTACTGAGATCCTCTGCCGTAAGGCCTGCAGGAATGTGGTAAATCATGTTGACTAATCAGTTGTAAATTAGTGTTTTAACCACTGGGGTAAAACTGATTTGAATCACCCCCCTGAGGACTTACTGTAAAATAGGATTCGAGACCCCTCGTTTATCTTCCCCCTCTCCAGGTTCTCTGGACTCCTTTTGCTAGGAACATGTTAATTAGGGGAAGGAGGATGTGTTATAATGGTGATCAAAAGCAAATGATAAAATCATATTTTATCCTCTTAAAAAGTAACAAGCATCACTTATCATCCAAATTGGGTTGTCTGGTGAGCAAACTGAGCCTCATCCAAAACGAGCGTGTGGCTGGTGTTTTGTTTCCAGCAGGTTATGCAACTATTAAGTAATATACATGTTATCGTCTGAGTTGGACACAACCTGACAATGTTGACACCGTGTTCTTTAATTCGTCTCCATGGCATTTAAAAAAAAAAAAAATTTTCGCAGATGGTGAGGAAGAAGAAATCTCGGAAAATGAGACTCCAAAGGTGAAGAAGAAGAAAAAAGCCAAAAAGAGTAAAGAGGGCAAAGGCAGCAAGAGGCGGTCGCGGCGAGAGGTAACCAGGAGCCAATGAGTTATAAAGGATCTCTGCAGATTTGGTTCTGTGACTTTTTTTGTTTGATTTATTTTGAAGATCAGAAGTAAATTCTTAATCTGATTTTATAGAAAAATAAGAATCTGTTTCCTATCTTATATAGATCTACCTACGCTGAATTAATTGTTAGATTCCAGTGAGACGTTAATTTTCTTGCCTTGTGACCATTGTTTTGCTCATATTTTAGTTTCTGAATGCTGACTCCCATCTGGATTCTCCTTGTTCTAGGAGCTTGCCATCAGCTCCCCAGAGCCCATGGACATGGGTGGGATGGAGGACGTAGAAGATGGAGGCCCTGCCCAGCGTTCTGACAGCGAGGGCAGCGATTACACTCCAGGGCGCAAGAAGAAGAAGAGGGCCAGCAGTGGCAAAGAAAAGAAGAGGAATAGCACCGGGGTCGAGAGGAGCTCCAAAAGGAAAGAGCCAGAACCAGAGGAAGACGATGACGACGATGATGACGATTGCTCGGTAAATCTGAGTTTTAAACTTCAGAAGTTTCTCTGAAAGAGTGCCATAGAAAGCGTTCATGTTGCCACAGTTGTGTCTGTCGTGCTTTTTCCAGACACTTTCAGATGATGAAAGGAGATCAATGCGAATCTAAAGGACTCAAAGTCCTTAAGTTATTTATTTGTTCAATTTTTAAGTTAATTTAAACTTAAAGGAAAACATTCTGATGTACTTGGTGATGCACACAATGCGAGTCTCATAGATGTTTACAGCATCCATAAACCTCTAGACATCCATATGAGACTTTCTAAAGCAACGCATTAATGGCCAAACAATCTTGCACAGTTCTACTAAAGAGCTCAGTGATGTAAGAGATGTGCAGATGCAAGTTTATAAAGGCTTATCTCTAAGTATCCTGGATGTACGGTAGATTTTCTTTTTAAAGAAGTGAAAATCTCAAGCGTTTGTCTAGTTTGAGCCTGAAAAGGCCCCCAGTTTTCCTGGGGAAATGAATATTCTGACAGCCTTTTCCGTCCTCCATGATGAGCGCCTTTTGACTGCGTACCTGTAATGGAGTCCTCTGTGGTTTGACAAACAGACGATATGAGAGATGGTTGAACAAAGAACTGTGTCTGATGGACTTGGAGGCTGGCAGCCAATAGGGGGTCTTGTAGTTAATGACACTTATGCAAGGGGGTAGGTGTGGGGTGTGTAAGTGTGTCAGCGTGTGTCTGGGATGGGTAGAGAGGGGGAGGGGGTGTGCGTCTATATAAAAAAGAAAATATATATATACACACAATATGCATGCGTGTGTGTGCTGTTACCATGGCAACCCTCCTGGAACTGCACTGCGCACTCAGTCTTTCTTTCTTTTCTTTTTTTTTTTTCGGTAGATAAATGCATTTTAATTTGTCGGCGGAGCCGTTCCCTCTACGGTCTGCTTTCCGCTCTCTAAGACGGCGGGTTGTATAGCAGCTCTGGTCAAAGGCTGCTGGAGGAGGAAGATTTTGTCTTCATCTGCTTACTGGCAGTTCTGAGATTAACCTCTTTGTTCACCATCCAGGGCCTTTTAAACTTAAGTGGAGTCCCAGTTACTGAAACTGGTTTGGTATTTATTGATACCAAAAAACGCAAAGAAATCCAACTGCGGATATATAAGTTGATTCATAAAGGCCGAGTTTGGTTTAATGATTCTGAGAATATTCTAATATTTGCATTGTAGAGGCAAATATTGAAAAGCCTTTTGCTCCTCTTGTTTATAAAGTGAAAGGTTATGTTACCTTTTTTGGTCTTTGATGATTATTTACTTAAAACATTAATTTGGCACTATTTATTATATAAAAAAAATAATTTTGGAGGCATGGGCCGTTATGTTCTTATGTAGATAGAATAATTTTAAATCCTTAGTCAGATAATTGTTGATTTCTGATGAGAAATCAGATTAAAATGTAAAATTTCTCCCCAGTACCTTCTTTGTGCATGTAGACCTGTGGATGTGCAAAAAAAAAATCATTGCCTAAGTCTGTTCAACATCTTTCATTAAATACAGAAGTGATGGTGTCACAATGTGAGTGGAACACAAAAGAAAAACAGCAGCGGGAAGTCAGGGTTATAATCGAAGTATAACATTTGGACCACTTTGCATGTTATTAGCTCCTACATTAGTAGTTATCACTAAGGCAATAGGCGCCACCATGTTCGACAAAGATCGTATTTTGAAAATAACTGGAAGTTGCGTCACCACGTATAAGATCCAATAATTAGCTGGAGAATTTAGACGAGGATATTTTGAAATATGGCAATTCAGAAGTGGCTGTAGATGCATCAGGTTATTTCAATTATCTGATTAATTCCAGAAATGCCTTTAAATGGCCATGTAAACAGACTGAATTATTTTTTCAGACATGAGGCTTGTTGTGTGCTTTTCTATAACCGGCTTAAAGTAAGGAGTTAAAGTTTAACATCAAACGCAATGGTCAGAGAGCAGTGTAGTACTTACATGAGTGAGGAGAAAGGGCCAAAAAGAGTTTTCATTTAGAAATTACACAAAGTGAGAAGCTCAAGAAACCTTTGTGTAAAAGTTGAAACCACCAACGTTTGCTGATATTTGGTGCTTTTATCATGACGTTGTATTAAAAAACCCTGCCTGCCCATCACTGTCAATTTTATTAAAGCTTTTCTGGATTCTGCTTTTTAGAGGCTCTTCACTGACCACTTTAGTTTTTCAATAGAGTCTGGTGGAGAAAACAATGTTATGTTGCAAAAGGCTATTATTCCATAGAGATTGCAATCATCTGTGGCATAATGGTTTCATGCATTGTGAGGTAAAATAAAGCCTTACACTCTCTACTAGGACGCATTTACTGATGTACAAGGAGAGAAAAAAAGGGTTGCTGTTTCTTTGTGACATTTGTCTTTTATGTTGCACAAATACAAAGCAATGCTTCTTTTAAACCTGAGCTGCACTGTTATGTTTACAGCTGGCCCCACATGTTGGGCACTCTGGCTGTGTGGTCGGTCAGAGTTGTAATAATGCTGCAGGAGCTTCAAATTATTTCAGGTTTCAGAAATTAAACAGCAGTCATGTTCTCTCTTTAGCAAATTTTGAATAAAACCAGGAAATTTCGTTGATGTTCCAGCTTGTTTACTCAAATGGCTTCTCGATAACTCCACATTTAGGTGGTTTGATCAACTTATTATGGGTTTTTGAGCAAATGTGCAAGTCGTCTCTCTTAGATTTTATGTTTCCCATTCCTTTAGGTTCTTGCAGCTTTTTAGTTTGGCTGTTTTTCCATCTGTGACTCTGTCAGTGAAGCATAACATAAGTCTAATGCCTTTGTTTAATCCAGAGCTTGTTGTTATTTCGGCATGCTTATAGTTTAGTATGATGCATTCTTTGATTGTGCATCTCAACTGTACCTGGGCTTGGAAAAGTCGGGTAGAAAAACCTTTTGGAGTAATTTATAAGAGCAAAAAGATGACGTCATCCCAACTTTTAGTATATTGATTTCTTCTTTTTGCTGTTTTTAAGTTGGCCATGATTTAATGTTTTTTTTTTTAATTTCTTCGTCTGTCTTTAATCATTAATTTTTAATTTGTCTTCTAGGAACCAAAGTCGTCATCGCAGCTTCTAGATGACTGGGGCATGGAGGACATTGACCATGTGTTTACTGAGGAAGACTACAGATCTCTGACCAACTACAAGGCGTTTAGCCAGTTTGTCAGGTAGGGTCTTATTGCTTCAGTTTTACTGGTTAAGAAGTTTTCTGCCAACAGAAATGTCACATCTCACCAGTGGCTGGTCTTTATTCTGCTCCAGAAGCTAAACTGGAACAGCATGACTTGTCCCATAATCATAATGTTTGTGGGAAAAACTAGACTCAGACCACTTATTAAATATTTGCCATCTTTACCGCAGACCCCTCATCGCAGCCAAGAACCCCAAAATTGCCGTGTCAAAGATGATGATGGTTCTGGGTGCAAAATGGCGCGAGTTCAGCACCAACAACCCCCTGCGAGGTGCAGCTGCTGCAAACGCTGCTCTGGCTACCGCCAACGTTCCAGCTGCTGTGGACACCATGGTTGCAGAGGTCGTCCCAGCGCCTGCAGCGCCGCCCGCCCCAGCAGAGCCTCTGCAGACTCCTGCACCTCCACTCCGCAAGGCCAAGACCAAGGAGGGAAAAGGTACACAACTTTTATTAATCAAAAACAACTGTTTAAGGAAAAACAAGTTAGCAGGTACATTAAAATGGCTCATTTGCTAGCTAAAATGTCTGAGCTTATTCTGTCTTTTCTGCTGCTCTGCAGGCCCCAATGCTCGCAAGAAGTCGAAACCTGCAGCAAAACCACAGGAGAAGAAGAATAATGCCAAGACAAAGAAAGTTGCTCCTTTAAAAATCAAACTGGGAGGTTTCAACAGCAAGAGGAAACGCTCATCAGTACGACCTTTTCTCTTTGTGATTATCTACCAAACACATGGACGTGTCTGCTAACAGAACTGGGAATGAAGTGTTTATTTCTCATCTGCACAGAGCGAGGAGGACGAGCCTGACGTTGAAAGTGATTTTGAGAATGGCAGCATCAACAGCGTCTCCATCTCAGAGTGTTCGAACAGTCGCAGCAGCCGCAGCAAAAAGAAGACCTCCAAGAACAAACCCAAGAGAAAGAAAGGTTGGTCTCCGGCAGAGAAAGTTGTTCATCAACTTCTAATTCACTCCCTTTATTTTCCTTATTTACAGTTCTTAGTCTCTTCATAAACCTTTCCATTATGAAGGCTGGCAGTTGCAAACTGAGCTAACTAAATGAAGATTGCAGGTTAGCGTCTCAGCAGAGGGCCGTAATGACCGAGTTCAGGAAGAGCGTTTGTGGAATGCACAGCATGAGGAGCATGCGTACACATTAGTCACTGTGGCTGAGTCAGCCGAGTTTGGTATATTTAGAAGTATAACATCTTCTAAGTTGCTGCACGCTGAGACATCTTCTGTAGCTGCTGTCATAAGATTGAAGCACCAATCGGGAGACGTCACGGATGGCTTCATGTTGACAACCGCGAGAGGTCAAACCCCCGCGGAGATGCAGCACTGTCGCCGTGGGGATCCTTTGAACAGCAGTTGTGTTTTAGCCACTGCTGATTTAAAGTTTTAGCGCTTGTTTCTGCACATCACAACCTTTTAAAGATACTAAAATTCACACACTGAAGCCTTAAAAAGTATCTGATGAAGGCATGCGTTATGATTAAAACGGACATCCCTTCTGTAACAATCAGAAGTGAAAGTATTAGAAGTGAAACTCTTCAAAGTTGCTTTTTTTCTGAGGTGATCTGCACTAAAGAGGAACTGGTGTGGGTTTTCCTGTAACAAACATTGCAAATGCATATATTATAGCTTATTTAGAATCTTCCATCTCATTTCTATCTTACATGATTTTTGCTTGTCTTTTTGTTGCTCATCAGAAACAGAAGAGGGTGACGGCTATGAAACGGACCACCAGGACTACTGCGAGGTTTGCCAGCAGGGTGGCGAGATTATTCTGTGTGACACTTGCCCCAGAGCGTACCACATGGTCTGTCTGGACCCCGACATGGAAAAAGCACCCGAGGGCACCTGGAGCTGTCCGCACTGCGTAAGAAACATGCTCCTAACTTTTAGGTTTCAACTGGAAAGCTGCTGAAAGCTAAATTCCCATCTGTCCCCAGGAGAAAGAGGGCATCCAGTGGGAAGCCAGGGAGGAAGCCTCAGAAGGAGAAGAGGACAACGGTGAGGTGGGGGAGACGGAGGAGGACGACCACCACATGGAGTTCTGCAGGGTCTGCAAAGACGGAGGAGAGCTTCTCTGCTGCGACTCATGCCCGTCGTCGTACCACATCCACTGCCTGAACCCCCCACTCCCCGAGATCCCCAACGGAGAGTGGATCTGCCCCCGCTGCACGGTGAGTGGGATAAATGCATTAAAAGCTTTTGTAAAGCTTGTTGGCCTGCATAACATGACTGGAAATGCAATTTAACAGCGAATTAAACTTATTTTTAGAGCGGAAACAATCAGTCATTTAATAAATTATTAAATCAAATTAATTTCCACTAGAGAAAAAATTAGGACAATCTATGAAGATGAAATTCCCATAGTTCATTATTAAAGGATGAAAATGTATCTATTGCAGCCATAAACGCATTCATTATCAAATAATTTGGTGTTTATTTTCCTATCATAAAGAATTTAGAGAAAATGAAAAGTAACCATGATGGTAAGTTAATTTGATCAACTTCTTACAAGTGACTAAACAGGTAGATCACAGATTGTAGCCAGTCAAACCGCTCAGTTCAGATAGATACAACTTTATTAGGCCATTCGGACAGATTGTTCAAGAAATAGAGGTTTTGGGCCACACACAGTACAACCATAGATGATTAAGAACATTTTAAAAGTATTAAAGTAATAAAAGGATTATAAAAAAAAAAACATGGCACACATTCCTTAACCATCCCTCCCCTTGCTCTGTAGCCCAGCTGAGGTCATGAGTTATACAGTTTCCCGTGGGATAAAGGAGTGTGGGAGTCTGTTCTTCTTGCATGTGGGGAGATGCAGCCTCCCACTGAAGCGGCTCCTTTGGTTGTTGATGACAGTGTGCAGAGGGTGACTGGCATCATCCATGATGACCAGCAGCTTGTTCAAAGTTGTCTTCCCTACAGCTGTCACCAGCAGTTCCAAATGCAAGCTGCCTACAGAGCCGGCCGCCCCCCAACACCTGCAACCACCGACTGATAAAACGCTCTCAGGAGTTTCTTGCAGATGTCTTGGGAAAATAATAGTTAAACCGTCTTCCTGTTTCAGTGTCCGCCAATGAAGGGGAAAGTACAGAAGATCCTGACATGGCGGTGGGGAGACCCCCCTCCCCCCACACCTGTGCCACGCCCTCCAGACCTTGCGGCTGATGCCCCTGACCCCGCCCCGCTGGCAGGGCGCCCCGAGAGAGAGTTTTTTGCCAAATGGTGCAACATGTCGTACTGGCACTGCTCATGGGTCACAGAGCTGCAGGTTTGTGCAACGACAACCAAACCTTCCCAGTCTCCGTATCTCCACCGTAACCTTCCCTGTTATTCTCCCGTTTAGCTGGAGATGCACTGCCAGGTAATGTTTAGGAACTACCAAAGAAAGAACGACATGGATGAGCCCCCGCCCATCGACTTTGGTGATGGAGAGGAGGACAAGTGCCACAAGAGGAAGAACAAAGATCCAACATACGTTCAGCTGGAGGAGAAATATCTCCGCTTTGGGATCAAGATGGAGTGGCTGATGATCCACCGCATCCTGAACCACAGGTTAGAGCTCACCCAACGTGCACACAGTCTGACTTTCTCACAGCTCAGCATCATCTTGGCCTTTTATTGTGATTCATCATTGATTGATTATAATTCTGTTTTTATCACACCTTTGAACAATAGAAGCAAGTTATTCAACACTGAACAGCTCACTCGGTTGTAGGATTGTTTCATTCATCTAACATGGTGCTGCAAGCAGGATTCCTGATACTGATCATGTGGTCTGTTTGATTTGATACATTGATTATTTCTTTTATCAGGGGCCTGTTTATATATTAAAATGAAAAGATGAGAAAACACTGAGAAACGGATTTATTGAAAAATGCCAGATATTCATTTCCTTCTGACTTGCTGGTATACCTGCTTCAGATTGGGATATTTAGTAAATGGCTTCAGAGCGATGAACAGTTATTGTGAAAACTATAAGAATAATGCAGCTGCCAGCTCAGATCATTCTTTTCTCTTTGTGAGCACACACACAGAAATCCCTACAAACCCCTCTCCCTTTACCCTCCTGCAAAGAATCCCAGTCGGTGTGTGTAGAAGTTTAGCTTCTACATTCTCCGTAGTGATGAATGGTTTGATATGTTATATATTTAGGCTATGCTTATTTTTACTGAAGCAAGTCTTTTTTCAAACAGATGAATATAAACTTAATGTTTCACCTGTGTCCGTCTTTCATGTTTTCCAGCGTGGACAGGAAGAACAACGTCCACTACCTGATCAAATGGCGAGAGCTGGCGTACGACCAGGCCACCTGGGAGGCTGAGGACATGGACCTACCCGAGTTCGACCCCTATAAGCTGCAGTACTGGAACCACAGGTAAGACGGATTCAGGTCCATGCTGACCACAACCTGGACAACTCGCATGTGTTCAGCTGTATTTACTGTGTGTACCTACGTCCGTTACAGAGAACTGATGATGGGAGAGGAAGGGAGACCAGGGAAGAAAATGAAGATTAAAGGGAGGGTGAAGCGGCCGGACAGGCCTCCTGAGAACCCGGTGGTTGATGTAAGTGCCCTGGAAGGACTCTAAGTTTTGTTTGTACTTTGAATAAGATGTTGGTTGAGTAAACGAGTGATAAGTAGCTGCTATTCTGTGACCGTGAATATACTCGTAACTACAAAGAATCTTTTTAAAGAAGTTTTCTGAACTTCCCCGGATGTTTTAACTCATTTTTTAGATATTAAGGATTTTACAGAGTTACTGTAAATAACTAATCCTTTCTGACTCCTGTTTCTAGCCAACAATAAAGTTTGAACGCCAGCCAGAGTACCTGGACAGCACTGGTGGGAATCTGCACCCCTACCAGCTGGAGGGTCTGAACTGGCTGCGGTTCTCCTGGGCTCAGGGTACCGACACCATCCTGGCCGATGAAATGGGTTTGGGAAAGACGGTGCAGACCGCAGTCTTCCTCTACTCGCTGTATAAAGAGGTAAGCAGCATGACATGCTGGGCTGTGTTTCTATGCTGCACCTCTAGAGACTGTGGTCGCTTGTTTCATGGTCAGATTTTTGCAAATGTCGCTTGTTTAGAAACAGGAGCGCTCGGCTCATCAAGTAAAAGCAGTTTGTAACTCAGGACCTTGCCCTTGTCCATATTTTTCTGGAATTTGGTTCACTTTTAGATTAAAAGGACTTAATTTGTCTTTTTTTTAAACAGTTTTAACTCCATTGTGATTGGGTTTTCCTTTGTGTGGCTGTGAAGTGGTCTGCAGCTTGTTTTCCTGTTGGTCCGTGCCATCCAGCCATTTTGTTTAAGTCAAGTGAAATCTGACGACATTAACTTGGATCTGGGACTGTAAACATTCATTCACTGGTCATGTGTGTCACTGCTGCCCACTTAAGGCGGGAGGCTGGAAAACTTCCTGCTTAAAGGTGCTGGGAATCACGTGATCTAATTTGATTTCTTTAGATTTCTTCTTTTTATTTATTATTTATTGTGATTAATATGCAGATTTGAATCATGAGTTGAACAGGGACAGATATCTATTACCAGTTTCCCCCATAATGCAAAAAATATTTGATTCTTTGTTGAATGGGTAAAAGATTTAATCTGATCAGTTATTTGATTATATTTGATACTTTTAGGTAAATTTGAACAAAACTGCCAACAGATGTAATCATTCGGATCTTTGCTTTTGTTTTTGATTACATTAAGCGTCATGGATTTTGAGTTGGAAAAAGAAGAATCATATCAAAACTCCTTTTTTATTATCATATATAGCACATTATGTACATCACATAGACTGACACAAACTTTTAACCTCTTCTTTACTGGAGATGTGTGTAGTACAGACACACAAGGAAGCAGCAATCCTTAGATGTAGCATACCAAAATCACCTGTAAAAACTGAAAAAAAAGAATACAAACCTTTGTTGTACCAACAAAACTCGTTCAAACTCTAAGCAGTTATATTATCATTCAACCAAATAATGAGCAGCACTGTCCACTTTAGAGCTTCTGCTAATTTCACAAGCAAAGTGTTCAATGAAAGCAGAGATTATGTTGATTATAAAGATTTGTGTCTCATCTGGGACAAAACCTCTGTGAGCTCGCAGCTGCAAAGTAGCATCAAAAAGTGTAAAGATCAGAAATCAGTTCTTTCTTTTGTTGCTTTGTTGTCAAAAGTTTTATTCTACTTTTAAAAAATCTCTTCTCGCTTCCTGGTAGTAAGATTTTCTAAAGTGTTCTAGCTGAATTTACTGGCATTGTAACACCTATCTTGATTGTGACACTTCTGTAGTGTCTCAGTAGTTGTGAAGATATGCTTCATTTTTTTTGTGTTTGCCATTTCACAGAGAGGGCTGGAAATATTGGCATTGGCAATAAGAAGTTAAAGCCCTGACAGGGAGACCGAGTGGTGGTTTCTTAACTGCCTGTTTACATCTTCCACAGAACATTCCTAAAACCAGAAAGAAAATTGTAATAATTCCATTTTCGTCCTCCATTTTTTCATGCATGCTTCTGTGAATATAGTTATGCGAGTATACAGGTAACACGAAAGACACAGACCAGGTGAAATTCTGCATTTTAATGAGTCTGTTTGACTTATTTGAGTTTCATCTATTTAACTTGCATATACTGAACAGGGAATACAAATGTCAGCAGCCTTAAAGTCAGCATAGCTGAATGAACCCTGTAATCTTGTATTTGCAGAGTTCTCTAATGTTGTAGCATCATAGCATTGCAGACATGCAGTAATGACTAAATGGTCTAAATTCCATAGTGGACTAATTTTCCATAAATGACTGAAATTTTGTGTCTCAAACTTTAAAGCACAGAAGGCAGAAAAGGTTCAACCTTGAAAAGTCCTAACTAATGTCCTCAATGGACTCACTGTAAATATTCTCAGAGTTAAGATGTGAAATAACATATTTATATTAATGAAGCCTACAAAGAATATTCCATTCATTTTAAGCCGTATTTTGCCTAAGAAATTACTATGAAAACGATTAGCTTGGGCTTGTTTAGCTGTGCATGTTCCTGCAATGGACATGCAGTCCTCTGCAAGCCACGGGAGCAGGAGATCTAACCCAGATGCTTCTCACAGAGGAGCGACCTTTGCCACCTGCACTGCCCTGGTTGGGTTTATCAAAGGCAGATATTTTTATCTAATTTTCAGGTAGTTGCTCCCCTAATATAACATAGCGGAAGGAGAAACATATCCTCCAACTTGGTGATTTGATTTTAAATGAATGGAAGATTGAATTTCCGGTGGCATTTGTTTTCTGATTTTTAAGCATAGTACATCCTTTGATATTGTCTTCTAACACTGGGACATTTAAAGGCGAGATGAAATGTGCGGTTACAGAGATGCAAACAGCTGTAACGGCCTTCGCTGCAAAAACGTGTCTGCTGCACGCTGGACATGTGCTGACTTCCCCTCTCCACCTCTAGGGTCACTCTAAGGGGCCGTTCCTGGTCAGCGCTCCTCTCTCGACCATCATCAACTGGGAGAGAGAGTTTGAGATGTGGGCTCCCGACATGTACGTGGTGACATACATCGGAGACAAGGACAGCAGAGCTGTCATCAGGGAGAACGAGTTCTCCTTCGAGGACAACGCCATCCGAGGAGGGAAGAAGGCGTCCAGGATGAAGGTGAGAGAAGAAGCGGGTAAAAAGGGAGAAAAATCAGGGATGAAAACAATTTGAGCAGAAACTTGAGTTTCCTCGATGCTGCTCCCGCCCCAACAGAAAGACTCATCTATCAAGTTCCACGTTCTGCTGACGTCTTACGAGCTGATCACCATCGACATGGCCGTCCTGGGCTCCATAGACTGGGCTTGTCTGGTGGTCGACGAGGCCCACAGGCTCAAAAACAACCAGTCCAAGGTAAACAGCTCCAAGATTATAGATCAAGCATAAAACCAGTCAGACCATCCCCGGTTTTATTGTCTGAATCCTCCTTACGTTTCTGCTGAAAGTTTCTTGTTGGGAATATTTCTGATCTAAAATGCATGCAGCTGTTTTTCACTCAGCCTAAAACGGTTGTAAACCCCTTCTCTGTGTCCCTTTCTTTAGTTTTTCCGGGTGTTGAACAACTACTCGCTGCAGCACAAACTCCTGCTGACCGGTACGCCTCTGCAGAACAACCTGGAGGAGCTTTTCCACCTGCTCAACTTCCTCACACCTGAGAGGTTCAAGTAAGTCTGGACTCTGTCGGATTACATTAATCCTGTAACAGATTTTTTTGGTTTCTTGTAGTTTTAAATGTTGTTCACCAGTCATGTACACCAAGTATTTGAGTCAAATTCGGGTGTTAGAACCAATTCTGCTGTTCAGCGTTTACACCTTGTTAATCTGCAAGAATTACATGTATATAAAACTAATGTTTCTCACATTTTTGGGTGGCCTCGTTGCGGCTTTGAGCTAAGTTATCTAGTGACATGATGTCCTATTGGTGCTCGGAGTAAACTGATTTCTCTAATCAGACTGTTTTTAGCAGCAAAAAGCTCATCTGTATTCATATTTATCTGCAGCAACTTGGAGGTCTTCTTGGAGGAATTTGCCGACATTGCTAAGGAGGACCAGATCAAGAAGCTGCACGACATGCTGGGTCCGCACATGCTCAGGAGGCTGAAGGCCGATGTCTTCAAGCACATGCCTTCCAAGACCGAACTCATTGTCAGAGTGGAGCTCAGCCCCATGCAGAAGTAAGCTTGGAGCACAGAGTTTTTGCCTGGAAAAGGGATTAAAGGAGGGGTTAAAGAAATTAAGCTAACTGTTTGCGTTTGCAGGAAGTACTACAAATACATTCTGACGAAAAACTTTGAGGCCCTGAACACAAAAGGAGGCGGAAACCAGGTTTCGCTGCTCAATGTTGTCATGGATCTCAAGAAATGCTGCAATCACCCCTACCTGTTCCCTGCAGCTGCTATGGTACGACCCGAACACCAGGGAGAAACTATTACAGTTAAATTCTGCCTATTAGTTAGAAAAATCACTAAAAAGACTCAAATCAGAGTGAGAAGAAGAGAAGTTTTTAGGATTCCTGACAGAATGTTTCATGTTTTATTGATCATTTAATACAGGAAGCTCCAAAGATGCCCAACGGGATGTATGATGGAAGTGCACTCACCAAATCTTCTGGGAAACTGATGTTGCTGCAGAAGATGATGAGAAAACTGAAGGAGGGAGGGCACAGAGTTCTCGTTTTCTCACAAGTGAGTCACCCATAAAAGCTACATTTGTCTGAATTCTGTGATTTTATTTATTTAGTGGAGTGTTTTTTTTTTTGAGAAATTTTTGTTGTCATCTTTGTTCTTACTTGATTTCACTGAGCAGTCTTTGGCCTTTGCTATTTTTGCAGATGACCAAGATGTTGGATCTTCTGGAGGACTTCCTGGAGAATGAAGGTTACAAATATGAGAGGATTGATGGAGGAATCACAGGAGGAATGAGACAGGAAGCTATTGATCGTTTCAATGGTGAGATTACATGCAAACTTATCCTGCTCCTTGCACAAATCAACTTTTTTAATTGTCTTTTTCGAGCTTTGAAATATTAGTGTCTTATGTGTGGATCAGTCAAACCCCATAAACATACATTTTGAGATAAAATTTCATATAATCTGAAAAAAAGTTATCCCTGGGCCTTTTCTGTCTTTTTTCATCCTTCCATTCTTCATCCCTCAGCTCCTGGTGCTCAACAGTTTGCCTTCCTGCTGTCCACGAGGGCTGGAGGTTTGGGCATCAATCTGGCCACCGCCGACACCGTCATCATCTACGACTCGGACTGGAATCCTCACAACGACATCCAGGTGTGAAACTGCTTGTCCTTTTTATTCTTAAAAAGTGGTTAAAAGCTGATTATTTAGCTGTTATAAGAAGCTTATGTGTGTTTTATGTGTAGGCCTTCAGCAGAGCTCATCGTATCGGTCAAAACAAGAAGGTGATGATCTACCGCTTTGTCACCAAGGCGTCAGTGGAGGAGAGGATTACTCAGGTAAACGGTGCACCAAACGGGATACTGAAGGCCGTGCTGAAATCACTGAATGGAAAAAAAATGTTTTTTGCTGCGTTTGTGCTCCAGGTTGCTAAGAAGAAGATGATGCTGACTCACCTGGTGGTCCGACCTGGTCTCGGCTCCAAGACCGGTTCCATGTCCAAACAGGAACTTGATGACATCCTCAAGTTTGGAACAGAACAGCTCTTCAAGGATGAGGGAGAAGGTGAGGATGCGTTCGTTTACAAGAAACGCTTGTATGTGACGCCCCGTAGAAAATGAGTTACATTAACTGTTTGTGTCTGGTCAGGCGAGAAAGAGGAGGACAGCAGCATCATTCATTACGACGACAAAGCCATCGACCGGCTGCTGGACAGGAACCAGGACGCCACCGATGACACGGAGCTGCAGAGCATGAACGAGTATCTGAGCTCGTTCAAAGTGGCTCAGTATGTGGTCAAAGACGAGGAGGAGGAGGTGAGCTCCCACGGCTGGGTTTATGTGGGATTAATGCCACATTTCCCGCAATCTGCCTTTTTCTCACCATGAAACTGTGCCCTGTCGCTCAGGAGGAGGAAGTGCAGCGGGAGATCATCAAGCAGGAGGAGAGCGTGGATCCGGATTACTGGGAGAAGCTGCTGCGGCACCATTACGAGCAGCAGCAGGAGGATCTGGCCAGAAACCTGGGCAAAGGCAAACGTATCCGCAAGCAGGTCAACTATAACGATGGATCGCAAGAAGACAGAGGTAGAGATTTTTTTATAATAATAGCACTGAAGTTAATTTTCTGGATCATTCTAAAAACCTTCTCGCCTGAAGCGCAAACATTATAATTATATTATAATTATTTGAAATTTCATGCCAGTTCTTCAGTCTAGAAACTTTTCTATTGCTATATTACTTAAATATTGATTTATGGGTTTTTTTTGGCAAATATTATTCTTTAAAGTCTTGCAGAATAAGGATCAATCAAGTTCTTAAAGTTGAAGCTTGTATCATTTTAAATAGTTTTTTAATTTGCTGTTATATTTTCAACTAATAGTCAATTTAGTTAAAAGAATTATTTCAATAAGGAAATGTTCAAAATTATTAGTTTTTTGTTTCTTTTTACTGATGAACACAATGTAAAAAATTCATTTTCAACATAAACTAACAGTATGATGGGAGGTTAATACAACGATAGACAAACTCAGTTGTTCCCACAATAACGAATAACATGTTTACCAGTTACAACTCGATGCTGTTTACACTGGAAACATGATGGAGACAAAACGTATAAGAAATTTAGCAAAGACAGGAATTTACAGTTAAAATGGACAGTAGTGACCCTGTACAGCTTAACGGATACTGCAGAGCATCGTAAACCACATTACAACAACAGTTATACATCTCTGTCTTGGCTGTACAACAATGCACCATTTTTAAATGTTTCCTATAATTCACCATCCAGCAGCTGTGATATTATAATCTTCTGTCAAATTCTAGTTGTTGAATTAATTTGTTTGTGTTTCTCAAAGCTGATTGGCAGGATGACCAGTCTGACGGCCAATCAGATTACTCTGTGGCATCCGAGGAGGGAGACGAAGACTTCGATGAGAGATCAGAGGGTAAGGAACATTTTCAATTTCTTGTAACTAGTTTCATCTCTTTACAGGATCTTCTTTACAAACAGGAAACGTGTGGTACACCCGCCCCCCCCTCAGCGTATCTGTTTAATCACCACATTTGTTTCTCTGCAGCCAACTCCCGCAGGCCGAACAGGAAGGGCCTGAGGAACGACAAAGACAAGCCATTGCCCCCCCTGCTGGCCAGGGTGGGAGGCAACATTGAGGTGAGCCACTCCATCATCCAGAACTGCAGGATCTGCCTGGTTGTACCAACGTGATGCTGGAGCGTAAACATAAACCAGTTTTAAAGCCTGATCCTCTGTCATCTCACAGGTGTTGGGCTTCAACTCTCGCCAGAGGAAGGCCTTCCTGAACGCAGTGATGCGTTACGGGATGCCCCCCCAGGACGCCTTCACCACCCAGTGGCTGGTCCGAGACCTGCGAGGGAAATCCGAGAAAGAGTTTAAGTAAGAGTCGTCACTTTATCTCTGGTAAAAACACAGACTGAAGACCCTGATTGTGCACATTCAGACCGCCATTTGTCCAGCTGTTGCTGTTTTTTAAGATGAGCTCATAGAATCTGAAGAAACATCCCTGATGAGTGAACTGCTCTGATGTTGTCCCCTCCTGTGTGGGGGGGGGGGGGGGGGGGGGGGGGGGGGGGGGGGGGG
>JAVQJG010268336.1:0-55294 GCA_036024015.1 Craterocephalus amniculus
TTTCTTTCTTTCTTTCTTTCTTTCTTTCTTTCTTTCTTTCTTTCTTTCTTTCTTTCTTGTTTTCTTGGTCTTCAGAATACATTTTACATCCTGGAAGTTTTGTTTCTTCCAGATTGTAAAAAAACAAACACGACAAAGTAAGAAAATAAAAATAGATGTTTTGCAGAAGAGGCTGTTTTCTTTCAACCCCTCCTCCATCGAGCTATTATTTTTTCACATTACTTTAAATGTATTGGGTGTTGTCTGGGCAACATTTCTTTTCTTTTGTTTTCTTTTTAACCCTGTCACGTCCATCATCATGTCACACAGAGTACTGATCTATGTGTCAAATTGCGGCAGACAGATTTACTCTGCAAATGTGGGCATCTTGATATATGCTAGCCCTTTATACTTTAAATCGTTTGGTTACAATTGTCTTACTTAAAGTTGTAATTGTAACTCTGCCATGAACTGATTTATCAATGACTGACTGAGGGGGAATAAAGTAAAAAAAATAAGTCAAACACAAGGGCAGAAAACAAAAAGGGTAAAAAGACACAAGGACAGAAATAAAAGTGGAAAGGAATCAGACTTAGCTACAATAATCAATATAAAGAATTAATTAAGTACAATTAAGTACTAGAAAAAAGAACATAATAATAACAACAACAACAACAACAACAATAATAATAATAATAATAATAATAACAATAATAATAATAATAATAGAGGAAAAGTAGGACCTTGTGCAATATGACATTCAGCTGCTATGTCCAGACATGAAGCAAACAGAAAGCATCACACAATCTTCATGAGAGAGCGCAACAGACAATCATCAAGAGCACCTGCAGAGAGAAAACCATCAGTGGCAACCAGCAGAAAGCAGATGGAAACAGGAGCACTTCAGTGTGCATGCAAGTGTGAGCATATAAGCTTCGCTATGTGACAGAGAATAATGATGTACTCACAGGGGCGCCACAATGATGCCCAACTCCGAAACATCAGAAAAAGCCAAGGGTTCAACACCCGAGGATCCAGCAGGCGCACAGAGCACAGATCCCAAGAGAGCCAAAGCAGGGAAACCCCCCCCCATCCAAGAGCAGAGGGGGACCACGACCAGAGCCCCCAGCACCATGGAATAGGGACCCAAAGGCAACACAGGACCACAGCAAGCAGAAACGGTGCCCCCCCGATACCAAAGCCAGATGCACTAGAGACACAGGCCCATCCTTGTCTCACTCCTCAGATACATGCATCCATCTGGAGGTCTTTCTTCCTCTCAGTGCAGCGCACACGGGGAAAATGGTGACCCACACATATCCTGCTTAACCTGACAAATAATCCTCCGTCTTCCTCCAAGCAGGCCCTGGGAAACGGTGGAGCAGGACCCCCACCCATATTAGTGAAGTGTGTCTGTGAGTGATGACTATCTGGGATGCAATTAAATGGAAAGAGCTCCTGTGAGGTGTCCAGGCAACATTTCCTGCCACAACCTTTCTGGATGTTTATTGTTGCCGCATATTTTTTGGTAGAACAATCCCAAACGCCAGCCCTTCCGAGGTGTCCACACTGCTGGACTAGCTTTGGTATTACGTGACAAAAAGTTAGACTTTTATAATCTTTTATCTAACACGACCTTCCATTGTCTCCTTCGCTACACCCACTTCTCTTTTTCCCAGTCGATTCCCTCGCCCTTCGTCCCTCCCGCTCTCTCCATGCCAGTCCCCTGGGCGGCTCCAGCACTCTGTGCCGGGCCTGTAAGCTCTTGCATGGCTGCCCTGCCAGAGTATATTTTAAGACAACCAGCATGTTTCTCCATGGGTATAGAGGCTAGGTATGACTCACAAATCAGATATTTGACCAGGAGAGCCACACAGTAGAGTAAAGCGAAGGCGTGGGTGGAAAGTGTGGATAGCACACAAAGAGAACCTGACCGACCTCCATCTTTCCATCTGGTAAACAGACTGCTATTTCAACTATACTGGTATTTAAAATTGTTTCACAACACCAAACAGCTCTTGTCTGCACCAAGGAGAGACTCAATATTTCTGCGTAAAGGTGTAATGTTGCTGTTAGAAACAAATTACAAAAATGGAAGTTAGTGTCTTAAGGATCTCACTTTTAAAGCGGGCATGACAGTCAGGCTCTTTATGGTGACATTCGTACAAGTTATTTGGTCTAGACACAGTACCTCTGGAGTCATTTTGTAAAGCTTCTTTTGACTTGGGCTTTGCACAAAGCAAGGCCCTGTTGACAACAACGTGATTCAACAGAGCAGCTTTGATAATCACAGCTGTGCCGTCCACTCTCTTCAGGTGTGAATAAAACATAGCCTGAATGTTTATGACGGCACG
The DNA here is from genome assembly GCA_036024015.1 of Craterocephalus amniculus. Classification (NCBI taxonomy): domain Eukaryota; kingdom Metazoa; phylum Chordata; class Actinopteri; order Atheriniformes; family Atherinidae; genus Craterocephalus; species Craterocephalus amniculus. Next base: position 2,334 of record JAVQJG010268336.1, read on the forward strand.
CTATCAAATGCATTCCTTTAAATCCACAAGATCTCCCATTACAGCTGGCTGTATTGATTTTTCCTGACTTTAAAGTGCAGCGGATGAGGCTCCGTTTTCTCCATTCTATTCTTTATAGTGTGACACGATGACTCTATTTCATTTTCTCCCTTTGGAAAAATCTGAAATGTCGATAATCAACATAGAAATCTTCATCCTCTTTAGCCCATAATGAGGGGGGGGGGGACAAGCAAGTTCTTTTATGGGAGACATTTGAAAACAAATGTTTGGACATTCTACGCCTCGCTGCTCTGTCCTGCTCTAATACGGCTCTGACGTATTATTCATCTAAGAGCGAGCATAGGCGCATGTTTTACCACCTCCACCTGGAACATGCTGTGTTTGACACATTCATTGTCAGGCGTGCACCTGCAACAGTCTGACCTGCATCCCAATGACTCTGACTGTACTATATTCTGTGGCTCCTTGTATAGCGCGCTCTTCAGACACGAAAGAACATCATCACCAGGCCCATTTCTCTCCTAATAGTCCAGACAATGTGGGTGAGCCTCCTCGATTTTATCTTTCCAGTCTGCTCCTCACAAAGAATTCTTTAGTAGAGCCATGTAATTATGGACTGATCACAGCAGTGGGAAATATCACAGATATCATATTCCTTCTGTTGGTGTGTCTGAGCCTCTACTTCATGCCATGCACTGGAGACCTACAGTACAGTGTGCACCGGATAGGAATGAGAGCAGGGCATTTTAATAAGCAGCTCTCTGCCTGTTTGGTATTAGATGCAGTGCTGCCTGAATCTGTAACAGAGCTGCTGTGATTTTATCTTATCAGCAACACCTGCGTTTATAACATAAACCAAACTTAAGTAACAGGAACCCTTTATGTACATAAATGTGTTTCAGAGGTACGACAAAAATGACTTTCCTACAAAATGTCCCACATCTCTTTTTATTTTAAACAGGCCATATTCTTTTTCTTTTTCATTGATTATTAAGTGCGTTGTGGTAACAGCAGTCCTTTTCAAGAGAAGTGTGTGGTGATGAACGTATGCAGAGCAATGTGTGCAGAGAGGGTAAATATTTCTGTCTTACAGGTAATAGACAGAAATCTTCTTCCAGGAAAATTGCATGTCACTGATCATGTCTTAGGGAAAATTGTTGAAATGACCATTTACGTGCAAATAGATGAAGAAATAGGCAATAGATATGTAAAATACAATAAATGTTGTTAAAAAGAAATGGAAAGAAGATTGGGTTCATTTTTAAATGCTCCGGGAGAGCATTTTACAGTCAAGTGAGGGACTTTATTACCCAAATGTTTTATGAGCGACTTTCACCTTCTTTACAATGACTGACAGCATCTTGCTCCTAACATTTACCATAAATCACCTAAGGAATTTTGTTAGTGGAAGTACAGAGTCTGGAAAGATTGGTTCAGGTCAATAAAATGAAGTCCCTTTCTCCAAGCAGTCTGTGGGTCCCAGAGGCAAAAGCCCAGTCACCTTTTCCTTTCTGTCTAGACAGAGGGACAGTCAGAACCGCCTCAGGACCTCAGGTTGTGTGACTCATGGGAAAATAAAAGTTCTGCTGAGTCAAACCTCAACTCTGTGATGTCAATATGTCTGAAATGACAATAAAAGATTGCCTTTAAATCTTATGGACCAGTGATTTTATGTTCAAAGTTAGGGATGTAAAATTCTCGAAAGTGCATTTTTAACGATTTTGCTGATCCAGTTCTCAGTTCTCACAGGCTGGCTTTATAGTGTGGCATGAGCTTTGCATGAGCTTTGCCGACCTGTTATGGTGCAGCTGCACGTTTGTATTCACGCCATCATGTCAGATGCGGCACTGCTGCAGCGCGGCAACTGCCTCCACTGTCCTTTTGAATGCTTCTAATAATAGCCAAAAATGAACAGAATTTTGTGAGATCCATCATTGATATGACTCGAAACATAAAGGCATAAAGGTTGGTGTCTTTTTAAAATTCAGTTCACATTCATTTGCAAATTAACTGAAAAATGTTCATTATTATCCTCAATCACCATTATAAAGGTAAGCGAGTATTGCTGTTGATATGTGGTCAATATGATGACCAAGCAATGTTTTCACACTATTTGGCTGAGAATTGCTTGCCTTTGGCTAAAATAGGCACCACATAAAATATTTGAAAGGCACACAACTGCACATGAGATGCCTCTCCCGGAGAAATTGTAAACGTGCTAATATGCAAACAATGAAGCAATTCCATTTGGCACAAGCCAGGAAATCTCAGATTACAACACATGGGAGAGTGACTTTGCTCTCTGCAGAAGATGCTTTTTCACCACAGCATTCCCTAAAATCAAACTGTTGTTTTTTTTCTAGTAAATCAGTGTTCAAGATGTACTATATACATAACTTTTTGAAGAGACATTACTTTTGTTTCTTGGTTGGTATAGTTTGTAACAGTGACAACCAATCAAAGCAGGCTGAAACTTTTCGAAACATGGATTCTTAAAGAAAGAGGAGAATTTGTTAGAGACAGAAAGTGACAAAAAGTGAAGCAGTATTTGGCCGTGTGAGTGTGTTTTTTTTCCACATTAAAGCATAAGAACTTGTAGAAAATGTAAAACTGGTATTTAACTTGATAGTCATTTAGAGCCAATATTGGTAGTAGCGGTTATAATGCAAGAACACTGGAAAAATAAATAAACATTATGTGCTCTAGAGAATAAAGTTATTAAGAAAGGCAGCTACAATTAAAGTGAAAACCCTTTGGGTAAAGCTCATTAAACATATGTCTCTCAGCTTACACTTTGGTGATCTTTTGTGTACCTGAGACCTGGAGGCTCCTGAGCATCCTGTTCTGCTCTGTGGCTCTGTGCTGCAGGTGTGGTGCATCACTGGGGGCATCTGACCTTGTAGTCCTGTCAGCACCACAGTGTCACCACAGCACAACCAGAACAATGAACAATTTCCCATTCAGCAAGCAAGAAGCATTTTCCAGGGCTGGACAGAACAACTTGCCAACTCTGGAGGAACTGGACACAGTCTTTCAGACACAGCTATTCTGTATAAACAGACTCCCATTCAAACGCAGATTATGATTCATAAAGGCAAGCGTCTTGACTAATGGACCAAGAAGATTTATGTAGAATGTGTTTGTGACACGGGCCTTTCACATAACTTCCCTTTGCTGCGAGACAAGGAGAAGGAAGGCTGACATGCAGTTCAGAGGCAGAATCAAAGATGTGGAACTGACGCCAGATCAGACAATTACCCCCAGACAAGTTAACCAGCCGAAGCAGGAGGGAGCCCAGTCAAGTACAATGGAACTGTCACACATCACTACAAAAGGCTTTTCTCTGTTTTCAATAACAACACAAACATGCATCTTTTGCAAAACAGATCATGTGAATCACAACTCTGCTAATGACACAATCTGTCAAATGAGCTAAACAATTCAAACCCAACACTGTCAGCATTTCAATAATAAGAAAACCAGACTCTTAAGTATGTGAGCTCATTAATTATCTGAAATGCGATACACAGGACATGTAATATGTGAATCTACTTTTCTTAAAGTATACATTTGAATTTAATTGGAAAGAAGACTTACATTAGGAATTCCTGTTTCCAATCATTTACATTTTGAAACATTAAAGGTTTGGTAGGAGATCGTTGGAAAACGGTTTGAGCAGGCTACATTTAAAAAATACACAATTTAAAGGTCCACTTCTTTCTTCACACATGGAGCTAATCCTCCAGAGAGTATGGGAACATATGTCAACAAGGAACACAGAGAGTTGGGAGGGACAAATGGCAGTTCAGTTTGATAGGCATTTCACGAAAACAGGCAGGGTAAAATGAGTGAATGGTGTTTTTCCAGTCCTATCTGTTCCACAAGAGACTAAAATATTTCTTTTTTGTGTAAGAACATTTAATTAATTGGCTGCAACTCAGGTCTGAAGGGGATTTCAAGCAATGTAGTAAAAAATGCTCCTGGGGAACATCTCCTACCTTTAATCAAAATACTTATTTTCAAAGTGATGGTGGGTTCGTAAATTATAGTTTTTCTCTAACTTTGTCTTGCTTTAGGTAAATGTGTGCATATATACATAAAGAAAGCAGTGATTATGTGAATAGCATAGTATAAACATAAAATGCAAACGCTGTAATGTGAGTGGAACAGAAAAACTATGTTCCGACGGTAAACTTGGCTGCACATATCTACGACCAGCAGAGTGTTTGTAAGAGCCGTGTGTTAGCTTTTCATTTTTTTCAGATTGTTTTATTAAAAGTCATTTTAAATCATAACCTCTGAGTGGACTGACTTTTCAAATAAAAAGGTGTATTGTGCTTCCAGCTGTGCACACAAAGTGGAAAACTGTTTGAGCGCTGAAAGCAAAGAATCTGCACCACTGTGAAACGTACAGAATGAGACACACGTACATATGTTTTTTTCATTTAGGAAGGCATCACATTGATTTATGTGAATTCCTCTGAGACTTTCCCCAACCTTAGCCATAATTACATCTCTAACCTCACATTTAAGATTACTTGTGTTTATTGTCTAACAAAGAGCAACAGAAAGCCCCTTACCCTGGCCTTCATCTAATCCTCACAGAAACCTTAACCAAAAATAAATCTAGTGACAACCTTGTGCAGAGCCACAAATCTGTCCCAGATGTCCCCAGAGTGTGATTCATTCAAACACAGATGCACCCATGAATTTACTGATCATGTGATGACTTCCTCAACAAAACCTCCAGATTAATCAAATACATATATCATGGAAAAGTGCCCTTTAACACACTCATAAGCAACAATCAAGAGGTTGGCACCACCATTTCAAAAATTAAAAAAAGAAAATTATAAATGTGTTTTTATTTCATATGTTGATGCTTACAGCTAATAGAGGGCTAATTTTGGCTAAAAATTATCATTTTAAGAGATGAGTTAAAATGACTGCTTTTATTTGTTGTCCCTTACTCTGACTATCACTAATACTTGCCAAATTTCATCCAAGATTTAACCCTAAAATTTAACAAATGACAGGCCAAAGTCATCATCCCTAAAATCATAGAACAGCTTCAAATCTCTGAATGTAATTAATACAAATCACAAATACATGCTTTAACAAAGTAGCTCTCTAGCACAAAAAGTTAAAAGAAAATTTAAAATACATACAGTCGTAATCTCAACATTAATATGCAGGAATGCCACATAGATGATTTTGGCTCAGGAAATTTGCCAGTAGATATAAAATGTTATCGCCGTTCGAGCATTGGGCAGATGTGCACGACTGCTCTCTGCATAATCCATTGATCAGCAACCTGCTATTGATCCTCTTAACCTCATTAAGGTCAACGAACGAGTGCTTTGGTAGTGATAAGGCAGTTAAAAAACACTAAATTCTGCCATCAATAGCTCCTGGACAGTTCTCAATGGTACTTTAAGCAACTTTATTTGAAGGGACAGAGCTTCTCTAATTTGAAAAATGTCAATGGTGATCAAGGCCTCCCCTTAAATCAATGTAACAGTCACATGCAGGCATTTCAGAGAGCTCTTGAAATCCCACAGGATTTGCATCTGAACACAGCAATCCTGCCAACTCATTTTTTATGTATGTTTCAGCTGCTGAGGCCCAGTATATGTTTCAAGCAGAAGGGAAACAGCACACAATCACTTTCTAACAGCCCTCCACTCACATTTCTGCATAATCAGCAACAATGAGAGCAAGAGGGAAAAAAAGAAAGAAAAAAATAACACTCACTAAACATTATCTCAAGGGAAATATACACAAAATGAAATAGAAGCTAATTAAACTAAAGTTCCGCTTTTTCATTTTCAAATGCAGAATCAACAGGTACTTTAGCTTAACTACCTCAGGCCCATGCAGCACTCAAATAATTTAGTCTGCCTGTGAAGGTCTATTCTATGCTGCCTGATATAATGGTTATGTATTACTGCTACTTATTCAAAAAGGTTCTGATGTACCCCGAAGCCCTGCTGCAATATCACATCTGAAGGACAAGGCACAAGTCCCAGTGGCCGTTTATTATGTATTACGCACACTGGACCTCAACATCTCTCACCTAAAAAGATACACACTTACACACAATGACAAAGACACATGCAGACACAGGCATTTAGGTTTTTTTTCTGGTAATAACGACATGTACTTATTTGATTTTTAGTTAATTTGATTTTCTAAGCTTAAAAGCAAGCAGAGTTAGTGACAGAAATGTAACCAATGACATACTACTTTTTCCCAATACTGCTATGGTACTGTATGAATACAATTTTGAACAATCCTTAATTTGTCTTTGCAACATTTTAAAGTGAACAAACATTTTATGAGGAAAATTTCATAGTCACCAATTAAAATGGTGGAAAAGACATGCTTCTTTTCCACCAGAATAAAAAAAAGCCCTCATTTAACTTCAAATTTATATATAGATATATAGATATATATAGATATAGATATAGTCTTTTCAAACATATTGTGAATAAAAAATATATATCCTGAAAGTCTGAATATTTCTTTGTATTTCATTAATAATATCTTATTTTTTTGGGGAAAAAATCCAAAATAAATGTCTTTGAAGAGTCACTCCAAACCACACATAGCAAGCACATAATCTGCTGTGTTTGCAGGCTCAATATCAACAGAGGAAAGTGAGACAATATATAAACACTCTAGCAAGCAGAAGGACCTCTGTGTGTTCTCCTCCCGCTCCTGTAGCTCCTGTTGCCGTGTGTCGTGTCTGGCTTTTTTCTTGTAGCTCTTCAGCTGCATGCCCACATTAGAGCCCTCACATGGCCTCCAGTCTATGCAGAGCTTCGTGCCATCAACCTCCAGGGGCAGGAAGACAACCATGCGAGCGATGCACTTTCTTTTCCTTTAGAGCTTAAAACATGCTCTACAGCGAATATAATATAAAATTTTAAGAGTATTATTGTGTCAGCCTCTCTGTAGAAATGTAGCTGTAACAGAGAGATGCTGCTATGGTCTTTAAAACCTTGAAACTTTTCTACAGACATTTTCTGTCCCAGGAGGCTGAATCGTAATGACTCTGACAGTCTCATGACATTTCTCTTTGTGAGTGATTTTTGGTAAAATGTTTGCTGAATTCCTCCGGGTGGACAGGCCTGAAAATGGGTATGGACATTCATCCCCCGAGGTTAATATGCCATTACTTTAGTGATCAATTGTCATTTGTGATGTAAAAAGCCTTGTCTTTGAGCAGAGCTTTCTCTCTTTTTCTTCTCTTTTTTTTTTAGAAAACACATACATGGAGAATGTAGATTGTTGCCTTTAAAATCAGCTCTATTTCAGCTTGGATGCTAACTAGTAAATGTGTGCACATTATCTTTGTCCTGATGTTAGCGTTTATTCCAAAACCCTAAAGTACAAGAAATGTCAGCCTTGCAATATTATACTTAATGTAATTCCTCTTTTTTCAGAAATGTAAAAATCCTTAAATACACTGTTAGCAAATTAAGGTGAAGGTAATTAATTGCATGCATTGGTTCTCATGTTTAGCCAGAAGCTTTGCTAATACCTTTTTATTAATTAAATTTGTTAATACAAATAATATTTCCAGACACTCTTTTCCTGCCTTCATGGGAAATGTCCAAGAGAACAATCAGACCCCTCACAAACAGCATGATTTTAAAAAAAATCACAATAACCAATTTGGCTTTTACTTGGAGAGACTTTCACACAAGTCATTTCATTTTCACTTGAGTGTTGTTTCTCCAAACCAAGATAACATGTAGTTGAGAAAAATAATTCATACTCATCACACTCTTTGTTGGTGCTTTAAGGGAGATACTGACAAATGCATTTTAAGCTGATAACTGATGGAAGGACAATATCAATGACATTGGTGACACCACCATCGTCCCGCTGAGAGTCACATATTCTGTGATGATCCAGGATTATCAGGAGGAGTCTAGACTTCAACCAAATGAAACACTTGGGGGATCAGCTTGGATTTGTTTTTAGGTACTGAAATGACCGAACATACTGGCTGACTTTCAACAACTACAGGTCGAGGAATGGGATGACCAGGCTGGTGACCCACAGGAGGGGGAGGCACCACGCTGTTGTAGCTGGATTTTCCACACACCATTTAGGTACAGCGTTAAGTGAATGAAGTGTAAGAATTGATAAAAATGTGTGTTCGGTACACTTTTGGTGGCACTTCCCACATGTTTAGCTGTGTTGCTCATTCCACAGAAGCATGACCTTTACAAATTAGGCTTCATTCTAAAACTGACTGCTTAGGTTTTCCTAAAATACATATATAGGATTTGTGTATTTAAAAATCTTTTTGGTGACTGACGGAAGATTTCCCCCATGATTTTTTAGATTTATTAAAGGTTTTTAGTGTGAACTTAAATCTAGGATACACTTTAAAGCATTTCCCTTGTTTCCTATACTGTTTGTGACTTTTTTTTCCCACGTCCTGAGAGGGAACTCTCCCTGACAATTTTGACAAGTAAATCCACATTATTAGTCCTAAGTGCAGTATAATTTCTAAGGTGCCATGTGACTTCAGAGCTGGATGGGAAAAGTGTTCAAAGAGCATTGAAATAACAGAACAAAACAAAGAAGAAAAAGTATAACACAATGCTTCCTTTTGAGGCTATAGGAGCCTTTACAGCCAGCCCTGAAAGCAGCCTTCGAACAAATTTAATTGTCTCATTCACCAGGATTTGAAGAACTGTGAGATAAGTGCCTTGTAAAGGATTGTATCTAAAAAGCTGCCTTTTCACTGATCTCCACAGACAGTCTGCACTCATGTAAACAACTGAGCGATATTAATTCATGCTGTGTACCGAGCGCGGCACGGACCATGAGTGATGTCATCGAAATTATTTACAATAGACCCAGAGATAATGCCTTTCATCCCACTATGTCCGCAGAACTATCAGCGAAAAAGTTTTCATTTCAGACGGATGAGTGAGTGTCCGACCATGCCAACAGCAGAGACCTCCTCATGCCTCTCCGCTCATCCCCATAAGAGGATCGGACACAATGGGGTTTTTTCTTCCATAGCTCCTTCTGCTCTCCAGATAAACTGCACAAAACTTCCAACAAAGTCTAACACTACTATTCCTGTCACATTTTACTGTCATTCAGAAGATAAGATCCAACTTCTGTGGGCATGACCTCATTGTGAGAGGGGCTAAGCTTTTAAGCAGGGGTCCTCTTCCCCTCTCAAATGCAGTGGGATAAAATAACGGTAATAACCTCACTGGCAAAGTCAAGCTGCTGAAAAGGAGTTTGACAAATTCCCCACAAACTAATGTAGAAATGGCATAGGCTCACCAGTTGCTCACCATTTATCAGCTACAAAGGGAATCACAGCACGATAAACAAGCTACTATATGTCTGAAAACAAATAAAGAATGGAATACAAATGTACTGGTAGTGATTTCATTGAGAAACATTTATTCATGTAAGCTATTATGTGGCAGAATAATAAAGCGCCCAAGAGCGGCCCCCCTCCAGGCATGCAGGAATAACCTTCCTTAATATTAGGCGCTCATGCTATCAAATAGTTTCCTTGTGGTAGGCGGGTATCTAACAACCTCATGTCAACAGCAATGACAACATTTCTTAAGCGAGGATATTATGTTCATTATAATATCACTGTATAAGGCTGGCCATGCAATGCTTTCTTTTCAGCTTGTTTGTGTGTTGTGTGTGTATAAACATATATAAGAAAGCTAGGATGCATTTGCTATCAGACATAAATTGATCTTGCTTTTATCTTGCCTTGCTAACTTCTTCCAGAGTTAAATGTGTTTGAACTCTGGCCTGGGAAATAGCAATACTCACCAATATCCAGCCAATTTGAAAGTGCAGGTAGGATTGACCTGTCCTTAAGTAAGTATTGATTGTGTATATCCTGGTTTGTAAGTGCATGCTTGAAGAAAACAAGCAATTTAAGGAGGTTCATGCTGTGTGGCTGGCCATGGCTGCAAGAGTGAAGAACAGAAAATGTGACCTCAGAGAAAAGTGACAAATAAAACAGGATGTCGGATGCTATTCTTAGAATGGTCGCGACGCGTGATGGCAGCTTTTGTTTATGTCACATAAGATCTTCCTCCACACACATTTTGCCGCAACATGAGTAAACCTCACCTTGCCAAAAACCTGAATGGGCCCTGGCCAAAAGTCAGCATATGTTTAAAAGGCTGAAGTAAAAACCAGCAGGACAGTGTCCCAGAAGAGAAAGTGAATGGGCTTAAGAGGATATTATTTCCAAGTCCTTGGTTCATAATTTTCTCTGCATTAGTTTATCTGTATTCTTTATAGAAGCTGTATAAGTAGCATCGCAGTATTTTAAGCTCTGTCTTTAAAGATATGTCTTTTTACATTTCATAATTCTTTTTAGATTTTGTTCAAAACGTTTTTAAAGAAAATTTGCTTGTGAGGCAAAGAGATCATTTAAATTATGGTAATGGCAACTTCAGCAGTTATGGCACCATAACTGTTGACTACAGGCCTTCTTTCGTCTACTGTAAAGAAATTGGGTTTGCTAGATTTGTAACACAGAAAACAAGAAAGTTATCATAAAACAGAATATAATTGTTTTAACTCAATTATCTCTGAAAGTTTTAAAACCGAAATTGCATGTGAAAATGTATTTCAGTCTGTTGCACGGCTCTGCACGCTGGCTTCTTCTTATGTTAATAACCCACAACTCTAAAGAACTGCTTGATATGACTGGGCAGGTTTGACGGCTCATTAAAGTCATCCATATCCAAGCAGGTTTTTAATTTCCATCCAGGGGGTTAAATCCTGCTGAATTTTCTCATGGGAACATTTTGAAATATCCAACCTATCTTTGTTTGTTCTGGTTTTTTATGGCTCACACTGTTAGAAATGTTCATCATCACACCTTCTTCTGTTTCTGCAGTCACATGAGCACAGTTATACGATAATAGACGAAATTCATTCCTGTATTTAAGTGTGTATATACTATGTGTATATAGCTCCATAGTGGAACTCGTTTCCTTTCCTGTTTCAAATAATTGTTATGAAGCTAAACTGTACTAAGCCGGGTCTATGTGTCATACTGAAAAGCAGCCAATTAGTGAGTGATGGACAACAAAAAGCGAGCGCCAAAACCACTGGAGTGGTTCATTAACTGTCCACAAGTCAGTGGTGTTTCCATTCCCATAGCACTGATAATAAGGCCATGTGTGAACACATGTATGTGTATAAATGTGTGTGAATCTCCTGTTACACTGCTTGACATACCAACTGTATCTTTTATCATATGACTGAATAGACTACTGAGGATGAGACTAATTGACTTTGGCAAAAGCGTTTACACAACCAGACATACTTAACCTCTGCTATTCAGTGTCGCGGTTAAAGGTGGCAATGTATTGCACACACAGAGAGACACAGAGGGCCTTCATAGTCCTTTGGTGCCCATCTCTTCCTCTGTCAGCTGAATAGATCACACTACAAGGCTTCCATCTCCTTCAAATCAGTCACAGCTACGATTCTGTGAAAAAGGAGCGCCGGCTGGAGCCTGTCAGTGCTATGACAGCGGAGGACGTCAATGCCTCACTTAGACAGCTATTCTAAGGGGGCACCTTCCCCAGACAGGAGGACAAGACTGAGTTCACCTGCATTCAATATGAAGTTTTGCCTCTGCCGTTTGGGACAAAAAGATGCAACAAAGAATAGTAGACTTCACTCCCTGATCTAAATCTCATTTGGACAAAAATCAATTCCTTGATTCATTCAAGAGGCCAAATCTCACAAACCGGCCAAGTCGTCTGGTCTTTTTTTAACTGCACTGTTGTACTCTTTGTACTCGGGGCCAAGGACGGTCTGGACAATTTCTCAGAAGGTGCAAAACATCATAGATCCTGATAACAATTCAAAGTTTGGCTGATTGATTTTTTTTTCTTTGTGTGGTGTTGTTGCTTCTCATTTCCAACACAGCATGAAAGGCGCAGAAATAAAAACATCTTAGCAGCAAATCGGCCTCACCATGGCAACGGTATTGATCAAACCTCTTGGGGCCCAAGAAAATCTATCCCTCATGTCAATTTCCCAGCATTAACAGTTCAGCAGCCACTCATGTCTTGAATAGACAGGCATGATATTTGGAATCGGGCAATAAAATGTGCAATCATTATTTAGCTTCCCTGATGATTCATTTATCACAGGAGAGAGACACCAAATGACCTATTGATATTCACTGAGAACAATACTAGAACTGGGCTAAGAGGACAACTCAGGAGAAAATTCTGTCCTAAGGCTTCAAGTGTAATGATCTAGATTCAAAGTCTATCAAGTCCCTCAATTATGAAGTATATCCAGTGATTAAAAATAATTCAAATTGACAAAGACAAGTAATTAAACACTTTACCCAGAGCTCTTTTGATGAAGCTTGGTTTTGATTTTCTGTTTCAAATATATCCAAGCGGGTGTCCCCTCAAGCTTTTGATGCTTTTGTTTGGAATCATTTAGGGGTTTATGGACTGCAGCTGACAACGTTGTCATATATCTGTATTTTCTAGCACACACCAATCAAATGCTAAAAGACTAATGAGGGTAAATTGGTGGGGGCTCTTAATTCTGTACTGACTACTGTATGCAGTATCATGTGGATCTACATTTAATTTTGGATCTTTATCATCACTAATATCCTCACCACTGGTACCCCTGGAGAACAAATATGCAAAAAGGTACAAACAGGTTCAAAGGAAGACGGAAAATTTCTCCTCTCAGGTGTGCCGATTTGAGCGTGGTGATTCAATCTAGCTTTCCAGCAACACTTTGGGGAAATGAGAGGAAATGCAGAGTGATGGATGACGCTGCATGACAACTGCTGTCACTCTACACATTCCTCAAGCTTGATTACAACGCCTGAGCTTCAGCGCCACATCGCACATGAGCTACACCTACACTCTGACAGTTTGACACTTGCAGACGTGCAGGTCCAACTGGTGAGAGGAGGACAGAGCGAAGAGAATTAGGGACTGAGCTTTCCTTCCTCAAATCCTCTAAAATTCACAAATGCACCCACGTTATTGTTGCACACAGCTCGCACAAAACAAAATTAGTCCTGTACTTCTTGCATTCTGACACAAAATAATGAGTACAGGGAGATGCTTCAAAGCATGACTGAAGGTTTTTTTTACTAAGTTGGTATTATGAAAATTTTATATGTTAAGTAAGCCTTCAATGAGTGAACCAGAGCCAAAGCTGAAAGTTGTGGTGGGGACTATCAGTCAAACTATCTGGCAAATGAAGCCACAAGACCCTGGAGGATGATTGTAAAACAGTTAATAAATAAAAAAGGGGTTATGTGTGCAGAAGTGTTTATGTGTGTGTGTGTGTGTGTGTGTGTTTGAAATGGATGAGAATAGAGTGGGCTAAAAGCTTGTTAAGTGCGTCAATGATCTTACAGTTGCTGTTAAACAGATACTTACAGCCAGGCACATGCTTTGTCTAATTGAACAGAGACAAAACACTACAAGACAGGAGTCTTAGTTGCAGTCTGCAACCATAAATCATTAGCAGAAATGCTGCATCTCTGATGATCCTCCTCAGTCTCAACACTGCTGTCCCCAAGCCAGAAAAATGGACCTAATTCTGCATGTTTGGAAAAACATCCATTTTGAGTAATTAGCTATTTTGCTACGGAGATGTGTTTTAAATAATTAATCTGCTGTATTTGGTGCCCTGCAGCTGCTGCTTCCCATTCTACTGCAGCAGCACCAGGCAGCAGGAAAAGATGTGGTCCCATGAAGTCAAGGAAAGCCATTCTAGAAATAAGTAGTTAAAATTTATTCCACTGACTTGCAGTCATTCGGCTCAATTAGGCTGCAAAGAGGTTTGAAACAAGCTAATTTTATAGAGAGGCCCCCTGTAGATAAAAAAACCAAGGCAATTTTACCATAAATCAAGGTTTTCAGGTTCACAATTTATAAAACATGCCTGCAGTCTTAACGTACAAGAGGCTTCAATAACCATGTGCAATCACATGAAATAGGCCTGTTATTCTCAGGAGGGGGTTGTTGAGTTTGGGTGTGATTGTGTCAGGCTGTCAGTGCCCACTCATCCAGACTCCGGAGTGAGACTGGAACAGACGGGAGCTGTTCTTTCAGCACCACCAGGGACATGCAACAGCACTCTCAACTGTCGCAGCCACATCGGAAAAACCACCGGAGTTCACCTCACCTGCTGTCTGAGCCTATGTTTAAAAGTGGAGGCATGTCAAAGGGCCAAACACTCATGGTAAATATCAATACCGTCAACTAAAAATAACAGAACGTTGTTTGCAAAAAAGTGTGCTTGTCCGTCGCACATACTAGTTCGGAACTGTTCACTTTTCTTCCTCCGCCTCTGGATGGGAGAGAAAGAATAGACGCATCACTTCCTGTGTCCCCTACAGCGCATAATGATCAGATAACTGGTCACACTGTACAGCAAAACAGCGAAAAACACATGAGCTCAAAGAACACGCACGCACGCACACACAAGCTCAAACACTTGCCTGAAAGAGGCGTAGGATGTTGGCAACCATGATCGATACAGAACTCGCCGAGGCTCCGATGACTCCCACCACTTTTTCAGGCTTGACAAATACCGGTGGCTCCCCATTTGTGCACTTCACGTCGGAGGTGTCCTTCGTGATCAGGGCTTGCACAAAAGTCAGAGATTGCTCCAAAGCATACGTATCCCTCGAACAAGTGTCCAGCACCCGCGCGCCCAAGGTGATGTTGGGTAAGAGTTGCTCGTCTTGGTTGATTTGGTCCAAAGCGTACATCATGGCCTCGAGCCGCTGGATGCCGTTTTCCTTTTTGAGGTCTCCGCATGGCGTGCCGTCGATCCCTCTCGAGTGAACCGGGAAGAGTCCACCAAGGGTCAGATGCCCCTGAGTCCGTATTGAATGGGGCGCATACGTCTCCTGGGGCAGTGTGAAATCCACCACGATACTCATGAGCCAAAACAGTCTCCATATAGAGCGCAGATTCACGCAAGCACCGAGAGGAGCCATGGTCAACTTTTAGAAAGGATGAAGCCCGTAATCTGCCAACAATTAAACCAGAAAGGCTGAGAAGTTTGTTAAAACGAATCCATTCTTGTCACCAAGGAGGAGATTCAACAAGCTGGGCTGAAGAAGCAAGACTGAGTAGAAAGCTCAGGCAAACGGCGCCCATCGTTCTGCAGCCAGGAGCGAGCGGCGCAGCTTGTTGAACAGTGAAGCCCCCAACAGTAATTCAGCTCCCACGGAAAGGGAGGCTACATCCATTAGTTGGAGAATATCAGCGAGAGAAAACGAGCCACTCCGCAGATTAGTTGGCGTAATTTTGACCATCTAGCCTACGCGTAATCCTAAAGGCGAATGGAAACATTGAAAACCGCTGCCAAGATCTGGCATATCCTCACACCCTTAAACCACAATTATACTGTAGCAAGTATCCTAACGTGCAACGGGAATCGTAGAAAATTATCTCTTAAAGTCACCACTTAAAATTTAAGGCCGGCAGAAGCGGGTGACATTCTTACTGAGAACAACTCCACGGAAGCGCAAGGATGGCTCTCTCGGCTGTGGTGTCTGTCTCCCAGGGGTGCATAATCATTTCCACAGTCTCCAAAGAGAGAGAGAGAGAGAGAAAGAGAGAGAGCGAGGGGGGAGAGAGAGAGAGAGGAAAAACGATTAATACCAGCGCAAATGTGCGATCACTAAGCAGAAGACTGAGAAACCCCAGCTAATTAAATCCCCGGCTCTTTCTACATCTCTGCAACCGGTCGCATTAAACGCGAAATGAATGAGTCACAGCGAGACATTCACTGCGAGTTTTCAGCCCCCTTTCCTTTCCGTGCGTCCAGACGTCATTCAGATGGTGGTGGCGGTGGTAAGAGGGGGGGGGGGGGGGGGTTAGTATTACTTTATAGCAGGGTTCCCAGGAAGTTAGCGCTCAGATTCTTCAAACACGAGAGAAGGTAAACAAGACCAACAAACGCACTTACAGGCTTGAATAATGAGACAATTGTTCCTCCGAGTGCCTCTCAGTGTGTCGCATCTCAGCATTATAATCTTTCTCTCTGTACTTCTCCTCCCTCCTTTATCCCCACAAACACAAGCACGCATAAACTCGGCTTTCTTTCCCTCTTTTCTTTTGATGTTGATGATGGCAGGCTTGAAGCGGAGATCGGTGGCATTATGATAACACAGACGAGCCGAAAGTATATCCCCCCCACTGAAAACATGGCTTTCCCGAAATAGTTTTGGACTCATTACTGATGCACCTTTTAAAACGCAGAAGGGGGTAGGGGACAGACACGTTTAAAGGGGGCTATGCTGGTCTCCCAGGCAACCTTTCTTCTAAGACACTCCTGAGCAGCACTCCTTCTCATACACACGCATAATGCTGGCACACCGAGGATAATTCGCCACACCAGGCGAATAAAAGCCTCATCGCATTAGAACAAAACACTACTATCAACAAACTATTTCACTACACAGATGGTCATTTATCAAAACAAAACAAAACAAAAGGTTTGCTAAAAATGTGCATTAGCCAGGGACCAACCTGGTAATTTGAAGCATTAATTGAAAAGATGGTCTGCTTGCTATTTAAAGTAAATCTAATATTCAAAATGACAACAATAATCTTTGTAAGATTCCACTAATTAGTGCATGCTAAGTGCATTACACTTAAGAGAAGGTGCTAATTAACCAGTTGGTAAATTCATAACTCATGTAGGCATTCATTTCAAGTAACCTTAAAGACTGGCCAATGAAGCAACCATAGCACATCCAGTAACAACATCTGCATGGCTGCAGGTGGTGAAACATTAGAGTAGTACAGCAAACAGTCCTAAAGATATATCTTTTACAAACCTTTTAAAAAACAAAAGTCTGAATGTGGTATAAAATGCAAACAAATGTGTAATCAGAAAAAATCCAAAGTTAAAACATGACCAATTTTGTTAAAGAAAAATAAATTCTATTTTGAATTAGTTAGCAATTAATTCTTTGATATCTGGATGGTTGCTTGCTCATGAGCAAGTTACATGTGTGTGATCCTGGTTCCAGAAAAACCTACAGCATTTCTGGATTGTTTGTTAAAATATTTTTTATGAGAATTTTTGTTCTTAACATAATAAGATTTTAACCTCCATTTGCTCTAATAGGCACAAACTCCACTGAGGATGGTTTCCACAGGTGCTCTGAGCTCCTGAAGAGATTTCCACAGAGTTATGTGTTTTTAGTGCAGGACCATATGAGGGCACGAAGATAACAAACATTTAATGGCTGTTTTGCTTAAGCACACAGGGATTTCTAGATATTCACTAAACTGTTTAACTGTGACATTATGGAAAACAAAACAAACACAATCTTTGCACCATAAGTTTGCTTAAAGTCAAACTTCTGTAGGATATTCTTTTTATTCTATACTCAAAACTGTTTCTAATCAAATTTTCTTGCTTGTGACTTGTTTACTGGCAAGAAATTCAACCACAGCATTTACTGATAAACTTGGTACTGATTTTCTCAGGTTTAACATGTGATATGTTGTCTCTGTGCTAAAGCCCTATAATGAAAGGTTTAAATTGTTTTTTTTTAAGATAATGCAATTCTGTTCTTATTTACTCATCATCTGATTACAAAAAGTTGCTTGTGTCAGTAAAGTTATTTGGTAGCCGAGTTATAAGCAGCCTTTGCAGATTGCTTTATCGTAAAAAATGATTATGAAGCATAGCATTCCATTTTATGAACATGTTCGTTCCATTAGTTTCTGTTCAATTAAAAGATTAGAAAGGGTGATGTCGCTGTAATTGAAACTTGTCCAATTGACACGTCCAGGCTTGGATGGACAAAGTTCTAATTAATTAAATCGAATAGAGACTAATTCAAGCCTAATCCTGCCATGTAGTATATTTATCTCCATTAGCCACACTTTTCATGGATATATTTAAACAGGCAAGTTATGCATGTCCAAATCCAAGCTAATATTTGGGTGAAGATATTGTACATTTTCATGAGATAGACTAAAAATAAATTAGAGGTCCTGGAGCTGCTGTAAAGAGACTGCTGAGAAGAGAAATCAGGGATATACGAGTGGAGGGAGGCAGATGGTCACCTCCACTGCGAGCACACTGAGACAGACAGGCAGGCCAGAAAAAATGCAGCAACAGCTTCCACAAATGACACCCTGAGAGAATGGTGTCGGAACGAACGACACTAATTCCAATGCTCGGACTCTGTGGTGAGAGCCTTACTCCCACTTACTCTGTCAATGGAAAGGTTACTTTTGAAAAATGGGGCCCTCACCGTGATTTAATTCACTGACTAACCCCAGGAAGACGGCCCTGTCCCCTTGGGAGGCTGTGTGATTTAGACTGAGATTGCACTTCAGTTTGGATTTTCTCTCTTTCTCCTTCCTTACTTTCCCACAGAGAATAAGTCACGTGTGTGCACAAGCACTCGGATACATTCCATTTCAATTTCATCATCGGATGAAATGGGAAGCAACTTTCAGGAAGCAGCGGCACCATATCCTGAAGGAGATCTGTTTTCATACAGGTAAGTGAATACCCAAATACAGCCACAGGTTTCCAGAAGTCAGAGGTGTGAAACATTCTAACACACCTCACTAGATAAATTATAGATTCCCATAAAAGAGCCAAAGCTTTTGTTTCAAACACTCAATGACATGTCTGCTCGATGCTGTCTTCTTCAAATCAATTAGAGGGCTGGCGCTATGTGCTCCCTCAAAGAGCAACAAATCAAAGAACAATAAAAAACCAACCATCAGGACAGGAGGCAATAAGGTTTCCTTTTGGGCTGACACTGGGCACAATGGGTTCTGTCTGTCAAATTAATTAACCCGGAAACCTGTTTAATTTACAGACCCAAATGAAAGGTTGACCATATCCACAAGGAAGAAATGACTCCAGAGCTGGAGGTAATTGCATGGTGAGGCGAATTGTTCGGAAACGTGTAGGCCACCCGCCTGGTCAGAGTCATGCAAATTCTCTAAGAGGTGAAGGGTTAATGTTAGAACAATGTAGGGACGATGTCAGATTAACAACATGAAGGTCATCGGGCTGAGGGGCCCCCATTTCTCATATGTACCATCTGCTTTGGAATAATAAAGTCAGTCTATCCAAGCTTTTCTTTATCACTGTGAGCAGAATCAGTGGCTGTGAGGAAAAAGAAAAAAAACATATTGTAATTCTGCCGGCATGCTGTATGAGAAGACAAATTCCTGCCTCTTCTGCTGTTTATGCTGAAGACAAAGCAGGTGCACTGCAGCTAGGACGATAGACTCTCCACACACTCACTTACGACTGTAATCCATCTGTCATACCTTCTCTCTTCTAATTATGTCTCTGTAAAGCTGCTGCTGTGAGTTCAGTACCTATTCACACTCTAAAATATGAAAGATAGACAGGTAATACAAAATTGACCAGTGGAATGCATAATACCAGTACATAGCATTGTAACAAGGTTTTTTTTATTGCCAAGCTATCTTTGAAACTCATGGGCTTTAATTACATAGACTGCTTCGATAACAGGTTATAACAAGATGAAGAGCAAAAAGTTTAAATGAGAAATCCAAAGAAAAATATTAGACTTGGCTGCTTCTATTTCTTTTCTGTTTCAAAAGTATCACAAGTGCCTGCAGTTGAATCAGAGCCAGGGTCCCAGTGCTAATGATCAGAGGTATGAAATGTGACAGTAAAAGAACAAAGGTGCTGATCTCCCACCCACTTAGTCTTGGAATTTTCCCGATGCCCACATACTGTGACAAGTTGCTTGTTTTGATGGCTAACTCCATGGCCCACTGGACATATATGATAAGTGGGTACAGCTGTGTTAGTTAACCAAGAGGACGCTGACCACAATGTAGCAGGAATAGCAAACACCTCTCACAGCGTATCTGTTGATTAGAGGATATTTTCAGGCAGCCCTCTCATGTTTTTTCTTTTTTTCTCAAGGGTCCTCACAGCACATTGTGACGGAGGAGAATTTATTGGTATTGGTGAATAACTCATTACAGTCTCGGCTCAGTCTGTGCTTCTTTGTCATACCTGTGAAAAGGTAGACATGGATACTATTTTTGACTATTTAGACTCCAAGGAAAAAGAAAGAAATACAGACAGGCGTAAAAAACACCATGCTGTTGATTAGGTTTTATCTGACAGCCAACATGACATAACTAACTGTGAAAGTAATCATCACATAAAAATTATTACATCTGCAATGAGCTATTTATGCTATCTTTCTGGTAGTTAAGTGTGATAACTTAATGTGAAACTTGGATAACTAGTGCACTACTTGTTTTATGTTAACGTTGTGGGTGGTATATGTGTATGTGAGAGGGTATGTGAGTGTGAACAGTATGCATACTTAAATCTATTCCGATCTATCTTTGTTCTGGTATTCAAGCGCTCTGCTTTTAGAATTGTGTTGTTTTGTACATGACATTAAAAAATCTGAATCTCAATAAAAATGTGCAAAAGCTTGATAGAATACATACAATGTCTATGCAGTTATATCTAATTATATGACTAATAAAGAAATGGGTGAATACCAATATCACCCAATTTGAGAAAAATAAAGAAGAAGAATATGCAAACTTTTTTATGGTCGACTAAGAAACTTCCAGTTCTCTTCCATTCTTCCTTCAAAGGCCTCCAGTCATATCAAATTATTTTCACGTCTTAAATGAACTGCTCTTTTGAGGTCTGGTCACAGATTATTAGTGACATTTAGGTCAGGGGTCTGCAGCAAAGTTTTCACCTTGAGCCTGTTGTTGTCATGCAATTGTGAATTTCAGGGGTTTGTTACAGACACATCATCCTTTTATCAACAGCAGAAAATAAACCCAAAGCAGAATCAGTCCACCTTGTATCTAACAGCTGGACAGGCGTTCTAGCCGTAAAATTCTCCCACTTTTTCCCTTTTGGTGAAATAAAGTTGGTGCTGCAGCACAGTCAAACAGTGCACCTCTGCAAAATCTTCAGAAATGTCTTTCTTCTTCCTACCTGGGTTTCGATTAGCCTCTTAGGAATTCAAAAAGACAAATTGATTCAAAGCGATTTTCTTTTGTCTTCTAAATCTCGACTTTTTAATACATAATTACAGTCTACTTCGAGACTTATTCTCTCGTTTGAACAACCTTTGAAGAGTTTGAAGAGACTGTTTAAAAAGCTTACAATTTATTATAAATAAATGATTGCTTTTGAAATTCACAGACGGAAATGTCAGTACCACTATTAAGTCATCGCCCCATTTGGCTTTGTTTAAAACAAAACACAAAAACTCCTCTAAATCATAATAATTACCAACCATTTGTTTTCTTCCTAGAAAAGACAAAGAACAACAACAAACAAGAGTTTGTAACAGTTATTACAGGAGGTTATGGCTTTTTCTTGGCTGGGCACAGTAGCCAATCAGAGTCGTGTCATCAGTGTGAGGTTTCCAGGCAACCACAGAGATTTAAATAAATCTTTACATCAGCTTGTCAGTCCCATAACATACTGTTATGGGAAATTTTTGATGACATCAGGGGAGATGCATCTGCATGACTGGAAATCTAAATTTCACTCTAATGCCATGTATGAGTTTGATGGTTCAAAGCAGAAAAATGAGCCAAAGCTATCTTTGAACTTTCTTTTAACATGTTTACATCCTTCTATCTGCTTTTTTTCTATAATTCAATTTTTTTTTTACATTTTTTAACAGACAAAAACACAGTGCACTCGGGTGTATCATGTTAAAACCGCATTTTACTAAACGTTAAGTAATGGGATCTGAAAAAAAGCTTTAATTTAGCTTCCACTATTAAACATAAATATTTGACATCGATCTTCTCATCAATTTTTCAGCAAGAAAGCCAATAACTGTAATATACTGAACTATTCATTACTTAAATTGCATGTACCGACTCCTGAGTGACAGAAAACTAATAACTTCCGATAATTCAACGATCAGCATCTTTTCACCCTATAGTGTTGAATCAAATGTGTTGTTTTGAATGGAGCCGGCCTCACCATTCTCTGTCCTTTTGAATTATAGAAATTTCTGTGGGAGTAACAATTGTTTCCTACAAACTAAAAAAACAAGACAGAAAAGCACTGATAACAATCTAGAAATTTTTTTCCATACAAAGAGAGCTGCACTCAAAACAAGAACTAGCTTTCTCTTGTTTGGAGTTGTTTATCTGACGAACATGCTAGCCTATGGTTTAATGCATAATGGAGTTCATGTGTGACGTGTAAGGAAGAGAGATGCACACTTTTGATCTCGTCACCTGCGAACCCTCACGGTTCTCCTCAGCTCAGACTTTTCCAAATTCATAAACACAAGCGTTAAATGTCAGCTTGCTTAAATTGGCCAATTTTGGATGATTAGAACAATCTTCAAGTTAATGAAGATGCTAAGAATGAGACAACACAGATGGCTACTGTGACCTAATCATCATCCTTTTCACTTTGGCCGGCAAGACTATCAATTTGTAATCCATTTTAATTTATGTCTGGGCAGCTGCTCGCATAACCCCCACAGTGAGTTAGCCTTCAACATGTTTGTTTGTGCAGCAGTCTTACTTCAAACTCTTATTTTTTCTCAAATGCTGATTGTATTCCTGCACAAATAAGCTCATTGTTCCATATTTCAAATGAGCTTTACATTTGAAAAAGTGCAGTTGTTGTCGTCATTAAAACTGCGTGAGAGGATTATGCCTGGGCTTCTTGAATTAACTGCAGTGCTGTTTGTGATGTTGGGAGGGAAAAAAACCACATATTTTCTTCATCTTACACAGCTCATTACCATATGGAGCTGCTAGTGAGGACTGAAGTAGAGGGCAGGCCCACTTATTTCAGACAAGTGCCCCTGCAGTCTCCACCAGAGTTTGTAAAATTACACACCAAGGTGCACACCCATGCATTGCGTACTTTTTTCTTTGCGAAAAATGTACTTTGTTTAAGTACTTGTCATTGTGCAATTTATCAATAACATGAACTCATTTCCTGCGCTCATTAGGTGGAAATGAATGCTGATGTAAATCGCTGCTCATGGATATGACATAAGGTGAACAATAAATCACTACCTTTGGGTAAAAGCCATAAGCTTGATTCAGTTCTTATAACTGCTTCCTCACACACTTCTTGCCGCCTCCTTTAGCTGGAGGCTAAACGCAATTAAAAAAGTTCAAGTTAAAATGTTCCCCCATTTTGACCATGTGCAAGCAAGTGGAGTGCGAAGTCTGATGGTAATCCCTTGGGTTTAACTGCTCAGTAAGCTAAGTGCTGCCACGGTCCCCAAGTATCCCTCCTGTCCTTCCAGTCTCTCTTCTCTTTAGCTCTCTAGGGTTCAGAAGTCCCATAGGATAACTGTGGTTGGAACTATAAGTCACAAAAGAGGCCTTTTTCCCCTGGGTAGCTCCATTGTCGGGACACTGGGTGCCTTTTGCGGTCATCCCAGCTGATCTCTCATAACATATAGAGTGGAAAGAGATATGGAAAAGCACATATTCACACATAGCTACCCACTGGTGCACATTTGTCCTGGTTTGTTTTGATGCACTGCAGAGGTAAGAGCTAGTACGGTTAAGTCTAGGTGCCACCACTGAAGAGACATCTACTGCTGAGGAATCACATTTCCTAGTGAAAGAAACTAACGGAGCACTCGGTTTACGGAGTTTGGAGGGAGAGGTGATTGTGTATTGTAGCATTTAATGGGCGCCTGACAGTGTCAAGTGAAAGTGAGTCCTGTCGACACAGGGCACAGCACAATACAGACAAAGCAGAATGGGACTTCTTATTGTTGCTTGGGGATTGAATAAAGCCCAGTTCATTTGCTGCATATCAAGTTTTGTTTCATGGTTTGCAACATTTCCTCATATTTCATGCGGCGAGCTAGCAATGGGTCGTTTTATATCCTCCCCTATTTCCCTACCTCCCAGCTCACTTTAAGCTCTTCATGTCATGATAGTGTTTTTTTCTCCTTTTGGAGATTTTTTTTCTCCCTTTCGCTTTCAAGCTGAAAATCAAATCTATAAATCAAAGGCAATGGGAGAAAGACATGGAGACTGAAGGGCATTTAAATCCTTTCAGAGTTCCCAAAGCTTCAGAGGGTGAAATAAACAGGAAATTAAAATGGGGCTAGGAATGGCAGCAATCCCTCTATTCAGAGGATTGAATGCAGGTGCATTTCCAAATGCTCCCTCCTTTATATTCTGATACGTTGGCAATGAATCCTCTTTTATTAATTTCTTCAAAAAATAAAAAATTAAAGGAATTGCAAGATATCCCATGAAACATACAACTAACTATTTTGAATAAATGATTTTGATAGACTTTTATTCTATTCGGAGTTATGTAGAAAAGTTGTCATGTCCACTGTGCACATTAGAAAAAAAGACCTTCACATGCTTCACTTCCAAGGTTGCCTTGAAATATGCTGTCTTTTAGTGTTCAGGTTGAATGTAGCCTACAGCCACAGATGCCTGTGACTCTTACTGAAATGTTGCAGTGAAACAAACTCGTTGTCAGACCTTCAGAATGAACTTCATTTGCATACAACTAAACTAGGTGCAGTCATCCCAAAGAAAACATTTGTTCACTGGCTGCCAAGAATTTGGGTGTGTACAGTCATTCAATGAGATCTTTGAGTTCTCAGATGATTACTTTCGCACCGACAATGCCAAGGTCAAAAATTATGAAATCTGGTGAGTAATATTTAGATGTTCACAATGTTAAATTACTTTGTTTTACCATGTAAACATTTGAAAATCGGCACTAAATACAAACAATAGCAGATGATAAGATTAGAGCATGCATTTTCTTTATTAACTAGACCAGGGTGAAATGGTATGATAGAGTCCTCTACAATTTTTAGCCATCAATTAATTTAACTCAGAATCTGAATATTTTGATCATAAACTGGAATAAAAATATGAGGACAAACTATATCCCATATACATCTTTAGCATGATTCATGAATAATTAATCCAGTAAAATGACAGCTTCTTCACATCCTTGTGGCCATTAAAAAGCTTCCTGCTTCTGTCAGCCAATCGTTTCTGCCGCTCATACATTTCTAGGCATTCAACCACTTTAATCCAGAAGCAGATCCTGGTTGATTTTAGAGGTTTTTAGTGCAAAGTAGCTCAAAATATATTGCTGGCCATATTAAAACGGTAGGCTACATCTTCTCTTTTCCATCCATTCTACTTTGCTGTGCAGATTGCATAGTTCCATATTTCCTCAGCAGAGCACTTTGCTGTTAAACTATAGGTTTATATGAGGTTACTAGAGTTTCTATGAGTGGAATGGAAGGTAGAGCCTTCAGCTCTTTTTTGGCATTAGCTCCCAGTCCGGGTTCGTGAAACAGACACCCTCTGTACCTTTAGATTAAGGCCTAAAATCTTCTTTGTAGATAAATCTTACAGTTAGAAGTGATCTAGCCATTGGCCTTTGTTATGCCTTAGACTTATACTGCTGAGGGATGAACCATGATGCACTGAGCATTTCCTCCCATTTTTGGTTCTGTGCTCTTTATTTTCAAGTATAAATCTATGACATTTTTGGCATCATTAACTTGTTTTTCTCATCTCTCTATTTTTTTCTTGTGTCCTAGGCTAAAGAACATGGTATTTTTTGACCTCTCTGTCAGGACAGAGGGATCCTTAACCCTAGCCCCAAACCAATGAGAAGAACCTCCAACAACAAGAGCCAATCTTCTGAGTTTCCTCATGTTGCTTTGAACACATCATAAAGATGTTGAATTGGTATGTAGGAAATACAATCTAGACCTACATGACAAGAACTAGCTGGACAGTGCAGTAGGAGTCCACATTCCACACAAAAAAGGAAACTGGAGTCTGAAAAGACAACCACTGCAGTTTGAACGTTGTGTCTTTTTTATAATGTCATACAAAGTTGATCTCTCCTCATAATTACCCGATGGTCTTCAGTTCAGTCACTTTGCGAAGCAACAGTTGCTTTTTTTAGATAAATGAGGATGAAAATTTACAACAGATTGTTTGCGACATGTTAAGTTACCCATTTCCTCCTGTCATCACTGCCACCTCCCTTCTCATACACTTATAAGGTATTAAACAGCTATTCGCAGTGAGCTCCCCCAATGAAAAATGGAGGGCTGACTTTAACGTGTTAAATTTGGCTGAAAAAATGTTACAAGAGTTGGACAATGTCAATGGTGCTCTTTATACCAAAATACATCGAAGGCAACCATGCTCATAGTGTTGAGAAACAGATGGGTGTATAATGGCCTCAGATGTTGTTTTTGCTCAATTCACATAAACCTTCAAAAACTGCTGTCGCTGACTTTCTTTTATATAATGTATAAAATATAGTGTATAATTATGTGCTGGAATAAACTTGATTTTTACATGACTCCGAAACTTTCTGATACAGAACTGCTGAAACACTTTCTTTACCACTGAGGTTAATTTAAAAATAATCAACCCATTTCATTTATTTACATATTTTTCTATTAAAGGCCATACCTTGATTAATTCAGGTAATTCTAATAGTAAAAGCTGACCACCTTTGGGTCCTATTTTAATCTTTTGTATGAGGAAAATAATTTAAATTAATCAAAATGAGACTGATTTTTCTTTTATTTTATATATCCTCTATTTTTTATTGTTCCTGTCTTTTACAGATTTGCCTATTTCATTGAATCCTGATGATTATTCATACAGGATTCAGTCTGAGCTTAAACCACAAGGATGCTTTTAATTCTGACCAGGATTGTATTACAAAGATTACTGAAGTTTATCCTGCTGGAAACATGACTGTCTGTTCCAATCTCAATCAATGTCTGTGCAATCCATCATAGACTAGTTCAAAGGTTTAGGTCCTTCTGATTGACACTAACATCCCTAAAGCCCTGCAAAGCTAAGACGTCTCAGTAATCCTCAAGTCCAATAAGTCATTTTTAACCAATGGAGTCATGAATCTTAAACCACTGAGAACCCACGCATCTATCATCAATTCCATGCCACTTCAGCTTAAAGTTGTTAAAATATTTTAGTCTGACTGAATAACACTGTCATCCCTGCAGAGCCAAAATACTACCATTGTTAAAAAGGTTCTGGTGCCTTTAGATGAAAACAACCTGAACAGAAAAATCAAAGAAAACTTATTATGCATGCCCTCTCAGAAAAACATTAAAAGGAATACATGACATTGCTACATGGTGTGAAGAAAGGCCATCACAAGCAAGTATTATGAGTCTTGCAATTCCTGACTGCCACTTTGCTTAATTTTAATTAAAACTACATCTAACGCCTGCACATAAATCATACTCTGTGTTCACCTGACCAATACTATTGATTGATGTCCTATAGATATTTTCACGCCATGTCTAAAGTGCTATTTGTATTGTGCATTTTTTTATGGAAACATTCTTTCATCACAGAAGGAACCAGGAGCCAAACCTCGAACAAATGCACATAGATTTACTGCCTGTGGTACATAGATCAATACTTTTCATTCATTGTCTCCAGATGATGTGTGAACAAGAAATCCAGAACTGAAACATAATTGCATCAAAAATGACCACTGTATGAAAAATGATACATCTGGTTCTTTCCTTAAAAAGACTATACAGTAAATTGCACATCGTTGAACTGAAGTTATGAATCATTGCACTCTGAGGCAAAGACAGGAATAAGAGCCATGCTCTCCTTTTAAGTGGAGGCTTACAATTGAACCTCAGGCACTAGAGTCCATAAATTGCAGCATCAATTATTAACCCAAATCTGTTTTAATGTGCCAAAAGAAACCCCAGTGGGCACGCTAATGCAACTAGCAGGAAATGAGGAGAACAGATAAAATGACCAGTGTGGCTCCTTTTCCCACGGGAGCTGATCTGGAGCACAAGAAAATATCAAACACAAAAACTATCCCATCAGATATCAGCAGCCATGCAGAGCCACATTAGCAGCTAAATAATAGGAAATTCCACTCCAGAGAGGGGAGATCGTGCAACGTAGACATAATTAATGAAGGTTTCTGATATACAGCAATGCAAAAAGCTTCACAGTCCACCAAACTCCAGTTGAAAACCAGGAAGATATCTTAAAATATGTGTTAAAGTCTAAAACAACATTGCATAACAAAGCGTGCTGAATGCCCTAACAGTCAACCATTAGGAGACAACCTCACCGATGACAACCCAGACACCAAAAGCAAATAGAAATTCATCCTCTTTAGGCTGTATTTTATCAACCCAGTCAAAGAGCTCACATAACATCACAGCAGAACAGGAAGGACACACTTGGCATGAAGACTGGTGCAAGTCTGATACATTATTATTATAATCTCATATTCCTTTCATAAAATCCAACAGACAAGCATAAACACATAGAAAAAATCCCAGCATCGACAAAAACAAATAAAAGCAAAATATTGGAAGACATGTTTTGCCGTTCTCATTTCAGGAAAATTGTTTGAGTCAAGTTGAGGCATTCGTGACATTTTATCTGCTTCTGCTATTTATTATTTAATTATTCATCATGTTTTCAGTGGGAAAAAAGACGCCCTAATATGGGAGCAAGTCCTAATTCTGAAAAGCGGTTCTTGGCAGCATAAAGCAGCAACCCAGTTCCCTGCTGTGCATACGTGATGCAAAACCTGTAAGTGTGTTTGATTCTCACACATTAAAACATTGCTCGCGGCAAACTACAACACTGCCACGCTTCCAGCCAGTCAGTTGGATCTGGTTGTTTTTTTTTTCTTATTTATTTAAGCAATCGGCTCGATTTCCATCCAGCGATCACTGAGGGAGGCTTTCCAGGATGCACTCATATCTCTTACTTCATCTGACAGAGAAGAGGGGAGTGTGTGAGATGCACACTGAGGCTGTCTTTTTAGTGCTTAACTCTCCTATTTATTGCTCCAGATTGACAGAAAAAGAAAGGAAAAGTGCTCATGCAGGCTGCACCATAAACAGTGGCAGTGATAAATATCTGCTGTCACTTTCAACATGACTCACTTGTCTGGGTCTTAGCATTACTGCACAGAAAGGAGCCTGGGCCACAGCAACCATACACTGCTGTAAAATCTTTATCAGATTACACATAATAGATGCACTTTATGAAATGGCTTAAATTACCGGAGAGTGTAATGAACTGGAACACAGCTCAGTGAATAATAAGCATGATTTTCTAAAAGCATACACAATTACTAATAGAGGTAACAGGAATGCAAGCTTTCATTATTCTCAAAGTGCAGTGCCCTCCTTCATGTATTTCTATGTCAAGTTCAGTTCCTGTACTCTGTCCTACTTTTTAAAGTGGAGATTTCCTCTTTAAAACACTAGTCGTCAGACGCAAGCTTTTTTCAAATTCTTGTCTATTTTATGTTTCGGTTTGCTTTTGAATTTAAAATTCTAAACCTTTACTAAAGTAAAGATGACAGTCTTGCAGTACAGAAATTGTTGCTACCAGCAAAAATGTCTTCAAGAAAAATGCTACTTATGGGGATTTATGATACTTAACTTCCGTAAAGGAAACCCTGGCATTATGCTGAAAAATGACCCCTTTCAGAGTTAAGCTAATATATTGCATCAGGCATATTAAAGCCTCTGACGGGTGAATAGAACAACAATAATGAACCCGTTACAATCCTACGTTCTCCTGAGAAACGTTTGCTGCAGCAGTTCATGTGAATGTCCCTTTGGCACTTACCACCAACGTAAAAGCTGTTGTAGAGGGGGACACCCTCTCATGACAAAAGCATTCCCTGATAATGGCAGCAGGACAGCAGCATTACCCCCACAAAAACACAAATTATTGTTTAAAAGGCACACTCTTATAAACCCCTTGAACGGTTTGTGTATCTTGAAAACGATGATACAACAACCACGTCCATCATTTATGCTGTTAGAAGTTCAAATGAAAAAAAAAAAAAAAAAAAAGTTCAAATGACACCTAAAACTACTAGAATTAACAACAGTAGTGTCTGCACTGCCTCTTATTGCTTAAGTAGATCATTTCTGCATGTAAGAACTAAAAAAGTGTCCCAAATTCAGCAAACATTATTCCACTGCAACCACGCTGTCAAGGCTGCTTACAATGCAGAAGCTTCCAAACTCCCCTTTTTTTTTTTTTCTTATTGTTTGTTTACCGGTCTTGTGAAATAATTGGTGGTCGATTCCATAAAAAAAGGCTGAAGGTGCACAACTAACCAAGAAAAATATAAGGAACAAAAGCTTGTACTTTAATCAAAGGACAGAAATAAGATTTGGAAATTAAAGAAGCATACGGAGAAATTTTGCAAGACTAATTATTTCAGTTTAGCAAGCCTTGAGGTTCAAGATATTGGTTCAACATGCCATAAAAAGGAAAAAAATATCCCTTTAATCAAGCTTACGCGAGACTGTCACTTGTTGCAGTCAATTTTCCATTTTTTCTGTAGCCTACAAGTTCATGAAGCTTTCCAACCCCTGTCTAACTACATGCAAATCAGTTGAGCTAATGACTCTAAATTACCCACAGGTGTAACAGTGACTTATTATGTGAATCATTGATTGCTCTGTGATAAATCTGTCCTGGCTGTTTTTCTGTGAAGCTGTGAAAGCCTCCTCAGGCTTCTGAATTACAATGAGAAGTTGAAGAAAATGAATGAATTGTGGACATTAACTTTCGCACTGATGCAGCGGCAGAATAAAAACCAGCACCAACCTGCCATGCCACACATCTCTGCGAAGCTAAGATGACTGCAATAAGGGTGAGGTTGTAAGCTTTTATGGCACAAAACAATTGACTACACTCATTTTGCTTCATAAAATGAAGTTAAATGAATGCTATCACATCATAAGCAGGAGAAAAGGTTAACATATTGTACATAATTGAGAAGCATTTAAAACTCCATATAAATGAGGTGGGGTTATTCTCTGATAGGGCACATGACCAACTGGCTCCTGCGAAAGAAAAACTCCAGTATAGTCCAAAATTCTTTTATGACCAATCCATCAGCACTGACAGCTCCTGCCTTTATGGCTTATTATGGCTTACACTAGAGGACATTTAGCTTTAGACACCTTATGAATTATAAAGTAAGAAAGTCATGATAATGTGCGCTGTCTGATTTGTTCCTTTTTTCAGAATCCATCAAGGCTGCAGAACTATGGCTCCATACAATAAAATATCTGTAGAGATTAACATGAAAACTCCTGGCAGAGCAGTCTAGATAGCTGTTGGAGTTTTTGTTTTTTGGAAACCTGCCTATGTAAAGGATTAGCCAATCTTCTTTGGCAAAATAAACTGAAATCATAATCAATGTGACTCAATTAAATCTCATTTCCTTAACGCATAAACACAATTAATCTATATTTTGCTTCGAAGAAAGTGCAGTGTTTTTTTTTTCCTCGTGTCAGCTTAAGTTTACCTCTGTGTAATGTAGATTGACTAACCTTGCTAAATGCCAGACGCAGTGGGATTGAAGTGGGATTGGCAACCCTTTAGAATTCTTCCATTTTTATTTTGCAGAACACTAGCAACATGCAGAGTGCATATGCAGCCAAAAAGCCTTTGCAAAGGCAGAGAAAAAAAATTGGCAGAATCCTCCGATCTGAATTTTTACATTTCTTCTATTTGAAAGCATCAAGCAGCAGTGAAAACAGCATTATGGTCCTAAAAACCGTACAGCATTTAAAAAGCTCAAGTGAGCACACTCTCCCGTGTGCAATAAGCCACTTTGTTTGTTGAAAACTCGCCAAGTGGCAAAAAAGCAGCTGCTATCTCTGCAGTCTCAGGGGGCTAGTTAATTTTAGAAAGATAATCTCCTGCAATATGCTGAGGGATTAAGACGTAAAAAGCACCGGCACGGGAAGATGATAAGGATGTATAGTCATGGACTACATGAGGCTTCCAGTGCATTCTGGGGAATAGAGAAGTATGCTACTCATCAAGCTAATCAGCATGCAGATCAGCAAAAATAAACACTGGTTGTGCAATGACACGTCTTTGTAAAGTGCCTCTCTATCCTGTTTGTGAACTGCGAATGACGATGATGGCGGAGACAGTTCATCTTTGGTTATCAGCATTGTCTCCCAAGGCTTTACTGTGGTACTTTCTTCAAGAGATTACCTGCAGGAATGCTACTCTGAAGCAGGGAAGGTACTTTGATGGCTTAATCAATGTCATTTGCATATACAGGATAAAACTAATTCTGGGATAGAGGAAGTTCTCCACATGAGGCCCTGTCTTTGTCCTTTCCAAGCAATCCCTCTATTACTAAATCATCCCTTGACAATATTCACCTTGCCAGGGAGAAGAAAGCATCCTCACCCTGTGCACAGGGAGGGAATTCTCCGGTGAAATTTGGCCTCAGTATGAAAGTGTGATACGATGCACAGAATAAAGACCTCAGCAGAGCTGAGCTGAATATCATGTAGGGTGCTGAGCAGACCTTCCATAATGCTTTTTAGGTCTGGAAGTCAACCAAACAGCAAGCTCCAGGTGAATAACAAAGTGTGGATTTGCAGGAATCAAGTTCAAAGTCAGTGGGACCGCAGCATGCTTGGCCACACGCTTGCTTACTGGGCTGTGGCCAAGGTTTTCAAAAACCCAGGCAAGGGTAACAACCAGGGCTCCCCAGCTGATTCTCAGCTGTGTTTGTTAAAGTAAACCTGAAGATGGAGAAGCCATTCCTCTGTCAGGAGGATTTGTGTCATATTAGAGGGATGCTGAGCAGAAAAGAACTGGGTTTCAAAAGATCCCTCAAGGCTCCACATTGTGGATACTATCTCTTCCCTCTCACTGGCTCCATTCTGTACAAGATAAGCAAATGTACACTGGCAGACAAACGTGACATTTTCCTGGTGCAAGAGCAGCTTAAAAGAGGGCTCCATAGGTGGGCATGGCTGATAAGATGAGAGCTGGGACTGGAGGGACTGGAAAACCAGCATTAAAATGAGATGACAGAAATCAGTGGAAATAGGATTTCTCCTACCTTTTTTTTTGTTTTCAAACATCTCGTATGAAGAGTCACAAACCGAGCAAGGTTTGAACAGTTGTGACCTGCCTGCACGGCACTGGTGTATCTCTTCATGCCTATTTCTTTATGGTAATGTGTGCCTTAGGGTGCTGTTTGGCTGCCTTTCATGGCTTAGGTTAATAAGAATCTCCCTATGTTCATAGGCTATCAAATGGATTACAGGCTCATTATAATCAGTGTTGTGCGGCTGTAGAGCTCTGTCGTTTAAACAGCCTTTCCACTGTGTCAGCCACGAAAACCAAATTCCAAAGCAGACAAATATTAAGTTGAGTTGTGTGTGTGTGTGTTTGTGTGTGTGTGTGAGTGGTATGTATGGATGTCTGAAACAGAGTGCAGACAAAGTGACTACATTAAATGCATGGCGGATTCACTTTTACACTGTCTCATTTCCGAAACTGGCAATTGCGTTTCCTGAAACTTAACAGTCACAGAAGGAAATTACCCTACATTTCATAGCCACAGTATATTCACCAGTATATAAAAAATGGGTCCTATTTTCTGCTTCTTTCTCCCTTTCTTTTTTTTTACTGCCCTGAATGTGGTGTGGAACAAAACCTAGACACCCAGGTCTGCTGTGTTAGGCATGTTGGTGGGATGTAATGTGGTGTGAAACTCTCTGGGGCTCAGCGACGCCATACATGAGACGCTTTAGCATTGCTGGCCATTATGAATTTACCTGCAAAAGGTGATGGGAGAAGAAAGCAGTGTTATTCAGCTTGGAAATGGCAACACTAGCCAGAGTCTCTCTAAATCAGATTGATGATCCATTTTCCCTGCCCTGGGGCCACAGTAATGTAAGGGCCTAGGATCCACACAGGCTGCAGAGAGACAGATGGGACCTTGTCTGCCATGACCTTGCTGAGCTAATATTTCTCCCAGGCCTTGTCTGTTGCTTCATCATTAAAGGTGCCATGGCTATTAACATTGGGAGAATACTTCAAAGACACTGTTTGCTCGGACAGAACACAATTGGGGTGAAGAAAAATTGTTACAAGTCAAAGACGGATTATTTGGCAAGTGGTCTGTGTTCCGGATGCTCAATACGGTTCAGAGATATCTTTAAAAGTCATGCAGTGGTGTCTTCTGTTTCTGTTTTTTAACCATATGCAAAACCCATCTATAGTACACTACATCTGATAGTAGTAGAATCAATCACCAAGTAGAGAAATTATAATGAATAAGTAAAACAAACACAAGCAGGGCATAAATCTGTCCCAAAAAAATCAACTAGCAGTTTTTCATCTAACTTTTAAAAGTAAAAATTCATTATTCTTATGATAGACTGAAAAAAATTAAGTGTTTTGTCTTTTTTATCTTATTTGACCTATATTTAACTAGGTGAGCCCATCTGTCTCTTTTGCAAAGTTGTTCAAGAGTCAAAACAATATAACATAACAAAGATAAGATAAATAAATTAAACTGATGACCTAATTGATGGTCATGGTCTATTAATGACCCATTTTGATAATGATGACATATTCACTTTAAAGCAGCTCAAATAAGATGAGTCAATGAAATAAAAACATTCTTTCTTTTTTTTTTTTTAGAAATTTGGCAGAGGGTCTGCTCTACATTCTGGGAAACTCGCTTTGTATCTTCAGCTTCTCTGTGGATTTGGGCTGTCTCTCTGTGTCTCTGTGTCTCTTTGGGGCTCTGTGGGGGGGGGACACCATCTGCTCCAAGACTCCTTGTTCTTCTTGTCACTACAACCACTACTTTATAGATTTAGCTGTAGGTTTGAAAACAGAGCAGAATTAATTTGGGTCTGATCAGAGGCCTCCCTGGTGGCATTGCATAATGAACAATCATCTAGACATCTTAAGTAGCTGAAACTTTCACACAACGCTGTATAATTTAAAGGATCTTTCTACAGTGTGGGATTTGTTAGCTTAATTCTTGTGATTAGAATTTTTTAAAGTACTTTTCTCAAAACTTTTCTTCAGCAAGAAAAAAGCATTTTTCATCCAATAAATAAAAAACAGGCAGATTTCTTCACTCCCAGCCATTCACTACAGTTAAAATGTAATCTGCTATTATGTTATTTCAGGTGCCACTTGTTAAGAAGATCAAAACTTTTTTTTTCCAGCATAATGAGAGGACAAAGTTGCTTTAGTTCATGTCCCTCTCTTCATCCAAAATACTTTTTGGAACTAAAAGTAGTCATTTAGATATTACCTGAGGTCTTCTTGAGCTCATACAAACCCAGGCAATGTTTCCATGGTGATACTCCATCGGACTGGTGAAACCACCTAACCAGTGTTGCCAGGGCAACAATTACTGCTGACCAGTATTTTGAGGTCTTTCACCATAGATAGATAGATGCTGCATGTGGGATTTCTGATGCCTTTTCTGCTCTAAAAATATCATGGTATTGAAGTTGGACCATTACCCAGTACTGACACAACATATTTCAGTTGTGACTGGTTATGTAAAGCTGTGTTTTTAATGGCTTTCCAAAACACCTCATTCTTAACTCATCACACACTACTGTAGTTTAGAGTACGGCCCTTTGCCTTATTCATCTGTCATAGAAAAAGTATCCTGTTACAGTCGCTACGTAGCACAAAAAGCACTGCTCTATTTTAATTCTTTTTACAGATACCTTTCTGAGTATATACAGTAACACACAATCTGTACCTAAATTAAACATAGGGGTAACACAAGGCAGGTGTGGTAATTAGTAAACTGAATTTAAAAGAATTTTAAAAAATAATCAAAGCAGAGGGATGGAGAAAGTACAGACATCTATCTTCTTTGTACCTCAAGTCCAACCTTGATACTCTTGTTTTCCACTCTTAAAAAATTGTCTCTACATTTTATGTTCTTTTGTTTAACTACTTATTTGTTTTTTTTTGCAAGTTTAGGCAACACAAGTGCTTGTGAAAGCATTATAGTTGGTCTTTTGAAAACACAATAAAAGACATTTATGGTAAAGACAAAATGTGGTTGTTTGCCTGCATTTTTTACTTTACAATGGCAAGAGCTTCTTTCACAACACTTGGATGCTTTAACACTGACAACTGTACAGTACACATAAAAAACTGGTGCGCTGTGCTCTTAAACCAGTGGTTGGAAATAAGGAACTGAAAATGAGTTGGTCTCTTGGTAGTACATATTTTTATACAAATGTTCTCAGTCTTCTAGCAACGAATAAAACCATTTTACCATCAACCACTCTGTCACATTTACTCTTCTCATGGCTGCAGCCAAAGCTGCATGTCCAAGGTAGCAGTTTGGTCTCTTTTACTCTTTTTCAGAGAAGCCATTCTTTCGCTGCTTTTGTGAGATTTTAAGCCTCAGAATATATCTCCTGAGGCTGAGAATGGTTTGCCATACCACACTCAGACCAGGAAATATGGTCTCGGAAGCAATCCAGCAGGTCGCTGTTACCAGCAGCCAGTAAGAAAGAGATAAGCAAATAATCAAAAGATAGAGGCAAAGGCCAACTTCAGCCAGACTGTACTGACATATGGGTCCCCCCTCTTATTCTCTGGTACCTCTCCTCATATTTTTTATCCAAACAAACTAATGGAATCTATACCTTTTTCTCTTTTTTGACCTATTTCTCTTTGAAAACCTTTCTGCTACTTTAGTGCTTCTCATACAATAAAGCAAAGGAACACCATCATACTGCTGTGTCTACAGTTTCTTATCTCATTTGCTTTAGCCTGCGATGAATGCTGGGGTGTTGCAATGGGGATTATGTAAAGAAATACTGCTTCATTTTGGAAAGACTTGATCAGGGAAGCTATTTAAATTTTGATAATGGAGAGCACTGTAAATCCCCTTTAGTGTGTTTGTACCGTAGTGTACATACAGCACAACAGAACGCAGCAGGCTGCAATCATGGTGTAATCACTCAAACAACAGTGCACATACAAGCCCCCGAGCCTCCAGCCACTCCCCAGGCAGCCCGGCCCCCGATATTTGCTGGGCTTATGATTTGTTCCGGGATCCAAGCAATAAGTAAAGCTTCCTTGTGGCCTTGTATCCAGATTGAATTGCAAAAACAGGCTGCACCTGGTGCAGCAAAGAATGGGAAGGAGAGGCAGCAACATGGTCTGTACACAGTATGATGGCTGCAACCTTATTGAAAATCTGATAATGATATTTGGGGAGCTTAATGGTTTCCCTCTGCAGGCGGCAATCAGTCTCACTCAATCCTGTTTTCATACCCATTGCCCCTCATCTCCCCTTCTCTTTTTCATCTTCTGCCTCTCTTTCACAGCATGCAGCCGACAGAAATGCATATACAGCTGCTTCGCTCAGTTGTAGAACCCGAGGCACCACATCATTTTTCCTTTGCATTTCGTTTTCAACTAGAATTAGTGTTTGTATTATTAAATAATCAATGAGCATCACTGCAGGTGATCATCACAAGCCTGCCCTCTTGCTATGTTGATTCTACTGCTCTATTACACTCGGATTCAGAGAAAGGAGAGCAGGTAGGGATTCCTTGTCGTGCTTGAGGACACATCAAGTAATTTATGGCTTTGACACTGGCGTGAACTATGACTCCGCCATCAAAGGAGCCTCTTTTTTTTTTATTAAACCCATTCCTCGTTTACCGTAAATGAAAGATCCCGATACACCATACATGTTCTGAGCCGTCCTCTTACATGAAGGTGTAATTACCCTTTTTCCCTCAGGCAACATTAAAATTTCATCTAATGAGTACTAAAGACACCTTATACGCTTTACTGAAAGATGATGGTGTACTACTACATGTAAAGCTGTGTCTATCTGTTGCTGTGGCTGACTTTAATGGCAGACACTTTACAAGGAGCTCCTTCTGAGGCACAAACAACACATCACCTCCACTGCAGCACCTGGAGGCTTTCAAGCCACATTGGCATTTTCATTGTAACACATTTGCAATAATTAACAGAGCTAACTTTTTTATTGTGATAAATAATGGAGTACAAGATAGCATTATTGAGCCACACATTAAATTGCACTCATTAAATTGACTCTCCTCAACACACCAA
Source organism: Craterocephalus amniculus (assembly GCA_036024015.1). Lineage (NCBI taxonomy): Eukaryota > Metazoa > Chordata > Actinopteri > Atheriniformes > Atherinidae > Craterocephalus > Craterocephalus amniculus. The sequence goes on from JAVQJG010268336.1 coordinate 40,346, forward strand.
CACAGACCACTGAGTGGGACTGCAGAAAGGTCAATGTGATCGTTATATAATTTAACTGAGGAACAAGTATGAAATAGTCCAATAGGAGTGATTTCTAATGAACAGTGAGAGAGGGACACCTCCTTCTCTGTGGAGCGAATCTATCTAATTATCGATGGACAAAGATCCACTTCAAGGCCCACAGACAACCCATGCATGTAACTTAACACGCTCCACAATCTCATGCTACACATTTCAGGTCTTGGAATTAGTCTCAAATTAACAATAATGCATGAAATATTACATCGTGCCAATATTTATTTACAGAACCAACCAAGATGAGTTTTTAAAAAAAACACACTGCCATGATTCAAAAGCCATTACTTCAGCCATACCTGAAGTAATCAATTCCTATGATATTATCAGTTGTGCTCATTATTGTTGCTGCTTTAGTTAATTGGGGTTTGCAGTATGTGTTTATTCATAATTCTCTTAAAGGTCCAATCAAAGCTCAGCAGCTTAATCAGGTTAAAGTTAAGAATTTTCCGCTAGAACAACACCTTGATTAATTTCCTTTTGAGCTATTCTGTCGTATATTTTCTGACTCCTTATAATACAATACTTTGGCTGCTAACCACAGTGGGGCTTGTCTGGTGCTTAACAGTGTAAAGTGTGCTGGTATGTTCTTTGGTCTTCATCAAACAAGGCACTTTGCACCACAACCTAATATTTTTCACTTCAGACACTTTGATGCCAAAGTGTCTGAAGTGTCTAAAGCGCATTTCAAGCTCTTGCTTTTGTTTTTGTTGTTGTTGTTCAGATGAGGCTTTGTAGACCTTAGCTGTGCTGTGTTCCTTTTAAGAGGCTTTCCCCTGGCAACCTTTCCATATACCTTTTCATCTATCCATGAGAATATGTTCAAACAACTACTCATAGGGTCATGTGATAGTCCCCAATTAACCCATCATACACATTTAGGGACTGCGGGAAAAAAACAACTCATACATGTATATAATTTCATGCCATTTGGCCACAGCCTCTACAGAAAAGCCTCAGCTGAGTTTCTGACTGGGAACCCCACTGCTGTAAAGCAGTAAATCTAACCACCACACCATTTTGCAGCCCATACATATCATTACTTTTTCTTTTCTTTTTTTTCCTATTTTCCTGTCACAAACTTTTAGATTTATCAAACTAACTGGGACTCATGGAGCCAAAGACATTTTTCTATTGGGTTTGTAAGAAATTGATTTACTTTGCTGGTCCAAAGCATTCACACAACTGAATGCTCCATTTCAGCATACTGCCAAAAATCTGGTTTTACAAAGGTGGTCTTACCTTTTTAATCCTGCTTAGGCAGTGCGTTTTTTACACATGAGTGATATATTTTGATATAGCATTCGTCTGATAAATGATGACATGATACTCCATGCCATCATATATATTTCATGTGTTGCTGTTATCTGAGGTTGTTATTTGCTCAGACTTTGCTATAAGTAAGTTGCCACTTGGAAATACAGAAGTGCTTTGCTTACATTTAGCCTCTTTAGTCTCAGTCATCATCTCTCTCAGTGTCTGCGTCATTACCCTCAAACCCAGAGGAGCTGGTGCTAATGATTTATTTCTACATTCCACTGATGAAATTTAGCTGATTCTCAACTATTTGGAGGGGGCAATCGAGTTTGATGGTCATCTTTATTCAGTTATGCATGAATGTACCAAAGTTTAATTCCCACTAGTTTGAAAAGCAAGGAGAGAAAGCCATAGCCAAAGGAGGGTGAAGCTTGGTAAATAAAATTATCTCCTCATAGTAGATCTATCCAACCTCGGGAGTCCATTATTTTTGCAGCAAAAGATTGTTTGATAAAGAATTTCTTTTTTGACTAGCAGAAGTCTATTAAATTAGGATTCAAGTAAAAAATTTAGTGCTGATGGTTTGGAAAGGCACAAATCCAAATTACTGTTTGTTTCCCATTTTTCAACTTGTAACAACTCATTCATTTATAATAAAAATAAAAAGCCATTTAGGTGGAAATACAAGCTTTTTGATCGTGCTATGCAGGGTTGTCCTATGAGATTATATTGCTGTTGGTGTGATCATGGTATAATTGTCAGCATATTACACCCAATATTTTCCCTTTTGTTATTTGGAGATTTTTAAAGATGTTTGGAGATTTCTTTGGAGATTATTTCAAAATAATAAAGTAACTTTTTATTTGAATCACAAAGGAAAACAGGAAAAAAAATGCTGAGAGTCCAAATACAGTAAACTCCCACAAGAGCAGGGGAATGCCTTTGAAGTGGAGCGCAAAGTTGGGAACAGTTCCAGAAGACCTACAATCCAGTTTGCTAGCTTCAGCACTCAATACCTCCATGATTAAAGCCAGTCTATTTCATTGATTGAAAAGGCAGGGGGAAAAAGCCCTGAACCTTTCTACTTTCCAGTACCGCTTCTCCATTTGTAAAAGTGCTGGAAAACCTTGACCATGTCCAGGCAATTTGGGTGGAGTAGGCCTTTTCCTGTTGCACTCAGTGACTCTGGCTATGCTCTGTTGCCTCATCTCATCAGCTGGGAAAGTATTTGTGCTTGTAGCTCCAGAGAGAGCGGCCACGAGTTAAATTGAGTTACCTGTTCAGAGATGGTTTCATTTTCCACGGATGGCCCGGGAGATCCTTGATGGAACTGCTAACTGCTCATCACCCAACATGTCCCCCAGTGTCTGTCTGAGCAGAGAGCAGTGACACTGCAACAGCGGTGTGGCTCAGGTGGCGCAGACAGCTTGCTGCAGGATCCATCACAAAATCTTTAATGTGGAGGGCGAGCAGATAAACCTTTACTGCATACATAGTGCTGTTTCCATCTTTCCACTATGTGGAATAAGACTAAATGAGTACTTGACATCTCTTTTTAATAAACTGACTCATGCCTCTGCCTCAGAGTCTTTTCCCAGCATCCCTCAGTCTTTATTGAAAAGAAATGGCCATACATGAAGTAACATCTTATAAGGCATTTCGGGTGATATGTGAACGATCCCCTATGTAATAAAATAATGATCAGCTTTGTAGTTATACAAGATCTCTAATTATATCTATTAATTCTTGCTTATTAGGGGATAATGAATGTTGTAAAATATGTCCATTCTACCATAAGTCATATGGCAGGGACAGCAGGAGGTTTGACTTATATTTTGTCTGTTTATATTGATATCCACAAGACAGGAGATGAAAAGCATAGAGGTAGAGAACTGATGCAGGAAGATAACAATTGAGAGGGTAAACAGAAAGAGAGAAGTAAATGATTAGAGGAAACATGCAAAAGGCAAAAGATGTGAGGGATTCCTGGATGAACAAGGAGGAAAGAAAAAACAAAAGATGGTGAAAATAAAGAGAAAGAAGAGAAAGGAGATGATAATAGATAAAAGAACAAGGGATGAGCTGACAGGCTTCCACCCCACTGTTGTGTCATAGAATTTACTATTTTCTGGCCCATAATGTTTTATAGCACAAGTACTGATAGCACAGTAGTCAGTAGCGATCTCATTTCACAACCCATATCCTTCAGTAATGTGAACACAAAGGGAGAGGCAGAGCCATTAGCAGCGTCCAGTGCTCATCTACTGCTACTAATGCATAATTGGCTTCCATGGAAGGAAGCAAGAAAGGATAAACAGCAAGCAATCATATTAACTCCTGTGAATCCTAATTGAAATCCGTTAACAATCAAAAGAGATAATAGAGGCTAAGAAGACGTGGGTATACTCCAAGCCCTCTTTCCTGCCCAATGCTCTTTATGAACAGATATGTGTAAAGACATGAGAGTGGATTATAATCAAGAGTTATGATTGTGCTCATCATGTAAACATAGAGCACAAATATCTGCACACAGTGGTGAAATTTTACCTCCATCAGAGATATCTTTCTAATCTAAATTCCGCTGGTTCTTTCCCACAGTCTAAATTGGATAGATTTGAAACACAAAAAATCCGTGTCGACGCTATCATGAACATAGACAACAAATGGATCCAAGGAATGTACGAAGGATCAATATCACTGATATATGTCTGGTAAATATGAAGCTGTGTCAAGTTGATAAGCATAGAGGAAAGGCTGAAAGCTGTGGCTGATCACAAGCTTGGCTTTGTGAAAGTGTAACAAGCAGTTTGAATTGATTTTTAAAGCTTATTTTCATCAACTCAGTTTCAGACTAAAGAAATAACCATGAGAGAAAAATGTGAAGTCAATAAGCCACAGGCTATGAAACATCCAAACACATGAATCCATATAAACAAAAAGCACATTGCTGTAATTTTTTGTGAGACTGTCATTGTATCGTGAATCATGTATCATGAATCATGAATTGTTTATTGCAAGTATTTAATGTCAAATCTACAAATCTGAAACATTTTTAGCATCATTTATGTTCAGTGACACAAACAGAAAGGTTAAGATCGAGTCCAAAATGTCAAGATATGGAGTCCTTCTTCAAAATTACAATAAAGTGCCTTATAGTGGTTTAGCCTCCTCAAGTAAAATGGCAGGGGGGCCAGAAAACCTGTTAAGGAAGTTTTTCAAAAAGCCTCCAAAATCTTCAGATAGCAATCTGGTGGGATCTGATATAATCTGTGGAAAGCAAGGTCAGCCATAGAGACCCTAAAATCCACAGTGCCCAAAGGAACACTCTGCTAACATCCCAGTATCAGATACAAAACCTCTTCAGGTTTATGTGCCCATGCCCAAACTATTTACAGCTCTTCTTGGTGGTGAACCACCAAGAGAACCTAATATAAGCAATTTAACATTATGACTGATTGCTGCATATAAATAAACAGAAAATAAGGGTGGCACTCCCTTAACAAGATGACAAGCAAGTTTTGTTGTGGACAAATGCCTCACTTCTCTAAGGACAGGCTTCAATCAAAGAGCTTTTGGCAGCAAACAACGCTTAAGGTTTTATTATTGTTTACAATCAGACTATTTCAGTTCTCAATGATGACCCATGGGTATAAGATCAAACCCTTATTCTAGCCACACTTTTATATTACCTTTATCATTTCCCCAGGTAGACCAATCTTCCCGTGTACTATTAAAGGTCAATCAGCTAATACAGTGCTGGATTGAAGTAGCATCATTAATAGAAGCAATAAAGGTTAAACTATCATTTATAGTTCAACCGAAAGGTGACAGTTGTTATTTTCTTCATTCTGAATGTCCTTAAATGTGACTCATCCTGCAGTTTCTGTATATGTTAGTCAAGAAAGCAGAAGCTATCTTTTCAAAATAGGCTGAAGCTCTGACAATGTACCTATTCAGGTATTATCTGTCTTACTTTATTTTTGAAAAAATATCTCATCTATGCAAATTACATTTTTTATGAAGATTTTGTTCACTGCTGTCTATTTTTACAGTAATAGAAATGAAAGAGTGCATTGAATGCAACACAATTCTAGTTAAACCTCAAACCACTAGATGGTGTGCTTGTCTCTTCACACTTAATATATACACCGCATGCAAGAGATGTGTTGAGTGGATATAGGTTCACGTTGTGTGTACAGCCTGCTGTGTGCACAGCTCAGATTATGAAACACACAAAAAACACAATCTCACCAGGATTTGGGAGGTTTTGGAGTGGAATACGCTCAGATAATGCTTTGCAGTTATAATGAATGCAGAGCATTTGGAGCAGCTGAGCAGCGCTTTGTGACAAGCAAACAGTCTCATACTGCTTGAAAGTCCTTTTTTAACAAAGAGCTCATCTAGACTGTAAATACACGGAGTGAAGTAGGACGGAGGAAAAAAACTCAACCCTACAAATCTTTATCCAGACTCTGATTCATTCATTTTTCAATATCTGGCTGCCAGCCCCGCTGACAAAACGCTGCTGAGAGAAAGAATAAATACTAAACAAAGGTGTGTATGTTCAGGTTGGAGGCTTCACTGCATCTGCAGGGTTTTCAGAGCATTACGCGGTAGTGTGTTTCACTCACCTGTCTGGCAAATGTTTCATCAATAATAAACGTAAAGTTAATCTCAAACATTACACTTTGGTTTATGACTTTAATATTTATTTTTTTAATCACAATTCAAATAGCAGCATTTTACCCTCTGATGCCACAGCGTTTGTTTATTGTTCGTTTTATGCATTGGATGTCAAAGTAACAGCCTATGCTTATTACAGCTTCCCATTTATGCTCTGACAGTCCCAAAATGCACAATTTTCTAGTTAGGTCAAAACTGTAAAAAAATATATAATTCTCTTTGTAAAAGTGAGAAGGCTATTTGCAAGAAAAGAGGAAGAATCATAACAGAACGAGTCTACCTGCATTTCTCTGGTGTTTAACAAAAATTCTCTTCTTGCATTTGTGAGTCTAAAACTTTCTATTATCAACTCTCTATGGTGCTTCTCAAGGGCAAGATAAGAGCAGACATTTCCCAGTGCTACAGTGTGACGGCTTTTTTATGTTTTCCTCTCTCCTCTGCAGCAGATGGTAAAGAGAAAATCACTTTCTACTGGAGGCAGGATGCATTGGGGTCAGGATTTAAGCTTTGAGGTCCACTCTGAACCTGCTTGACTTGACGGGAGTATTCTGCATACGCTGAGTCTAATCAAATACATGAGAGAAAAGAAGGCAGGATTTGTGGAGCAGCCTCATACAAAGATACTGATTAGATTAGGGATTTTACAGAACAGGGGGCTGGGGCCACATACTGCAGTCTAACACATATAGAAATATATAGAGACAAAGAAGAATTGCAATCTTCCAGTGAAATAAGAGAGAAAAGATGAAGAAGATAATAATATTGACATTTTAGTGAATGCCATTCAAATAAAACAGCACACAGTATTACTGTTTGTTGGAGGAGAATAAACAGAAAAGGACATAAACAGTTTAAGCAAATAAGATACAAAGACACTTCAATATTTCCTTATCTTGTTTACAGCTCCATGCTTTGATTGAGTTGATCTCCGAGGACAACATACACAAAATGTTGTGTTTCTTGCGGAATACGGAAAAAATAATAAGGTTCTCGAAAGTTAATATTGTGTCAATATTGGCAAAGCAAACTCTGGGAGAGAAAAGAACACGTCACGCTCAGAATAATACTGTAGCTAAAAAAAACAAAAAAAAAAAAACAAAAAAATAACCTGACATCTTGCTGGTGTGATAACACTCCTTATTTGAAAAGCCTCAAACAGCAAACTGTGAATCATTACCAGCTTACGCAGATGAACACTCTGGTTTAGAGATCGTATGCGACCCATTTATATGAAAGGAAACACACACAACTGAAGCACCCATTCAACAAACAGCAGTGTTACATAATGACTTATAACATTAAATGAATCATGAGATGTCTGGATAAAGGATGTCTTTAGAGTTGGACATAATATGAGTTGGAGTTTCATTCTGCAGCAAAACAGACAAATTACTTTAAGACTATTTTAGATACATTATACACCCATATAAACACAACACCTACAAGGAAGGCCTGTTAAGAACGCCACGGCTCGAATGCACATGTGTGGGTGTATATCTTACATGTTGCAGCCAAGCTGATGACTAGCCTTGGGACAAGATTGTGCATAATGCTGCGAATGCCGAACATGCTGATAGCTTTCAACACCATATATCCAAATGTGTGAGTGTGTATTTTTTGTAAAACGCTTGATCCGTTCGTTAACACCAAAGAGGGATGTTTTTAAACCAGTGTCTAACAGAAGGCTTACATCCAGCATTCCCATGTAGTCCACATCTTCCTCCATATGCCCACCTTCTGAGAAGTGAAGCCCATCCAGCTGATCTGAATCCACTGGGAATCAGCTCTGCACCTCTGAGTGAATGAGTGAGTGGGAGTCAGTCAAAGCCGCAAGCACTCACAGGGAGGGAGGTGGAGGGTTGAGGCTAGTGGTGAGGAGGTGGCTACTGGGAGGCAAAGCTAATTCGCTGTGACAGAAATCAGAGCTGTCAGGACCACCATGACCAAGCAGCATGGACAGCATGTATTCAGCCAAGCCCACAGCAGAGAGAAGGAGCCCATGTCTGAAGCTCTAACAGAAAGATCTGGGATGTGTTGCATAAGGCATCAGAGAAAGACTGCATTTGTGCATGAGTAAGAAATCTATACATTTAAAATCCACCAAAAAATAGCAGGTGGGAAAAGACCCTTGTCGTTAGAAAGACTATACGAAAGATGGGGTGAGCTTTGCTTAACTCATAGACCAAACAGTGAAAACACCCACACAGTCACAGACTCATTTCAATCCCCTGAGATTATTGGTGAAAGGTCACTGAATAGGGCATGTAAAATTCATGCAGAAAGCTCCTGGGTTCTACTAATCTGTTGTAAGCAAAATGTTAAAAAATGCAGTGCAAAAAGATTATTGTTCATAAATGACAAAAAAGAGTGAGCGCTGGAGAGGGACAGCCACTGGCATCATTACTTAGTGATGAGAGACAGAGACACAAGGCTGGTCTCTAAATGACACAGGGAAGGAGGAGGGATTGTGGGAGATTAAGTGAGCTCTGTGCCGTTTGTTATACACTGCAAAGCACTGCGGGATGTTTGTCGAGTGGCAGTCTTATTTGGGATGAGGAGCAAGTCAGGAGGGGGACCTTAAACTTGGCTGAAGAGAAAGGCGAGTGAAGTGTCTTATTCCTTGTGCGCTGCGGGTGGAGCATCCAAGAAGATAAGGATTAGTCAGCAGCGCTGGCGGTGTTCATTAACAGGATACAACTTGGAAAGAGAGAGAGAGAGAGGGAAAAAAATCTCTGGAAAGTTGGGAGGTTCATGTTGTTGCCAAGAAATTTATTTTGGATTTGTGAATCGAAAGAGTGTTTCCTTTTTTCCGTTTCTTTTTGGGGTTTTTTTGACAGGAAAACTGGATTAACGAACTGAGTGAAGCGGCTCACTTGTCTGAAAGTGGTATGATTTTTTTACCCTTTTGTCTTTACATTTATGCAGACTTTATAAGCCAGTGGGGGAGAATCTATTTGAGCTGATCACTAGGAGCATCTTTAACAATTTGGTAACACCTGAGAGGAAACGTCCAAATAGGATAAAGCATTTCCCACCATGATATTTAATCACTACAGTTTCATACAGCAATAATTGATTTGCCATCATGATGCTATTATTTGAACAAATAAACTAATAAAAAGATATTTTACACAAATGATACATGTTCATACTTAAAATATTTATGACAAGAAGATCAATTGCTTGATAGAAAAAATAACATAATAACATATATAGGATAATAATTACTTTAAGCCCAAGAATGATTACTGGACAGAAATGTTCACATTTTGAAACAGTCTAAAGTGATTGGTATTGATATGAATCTTGAGAGACATCTCCAGGGCAAAAAGATCCTTTGGTTATTTAAGTGAATTCCATTTTTCATCTTCTGCCATAAAAAGCGAGAACTCTTGTGAGGCATTGACCTTAATGTCACCTCATATGTTCTTTAAACATGCCAAAGCTCCAACAGCTTTCAGAAACAACAAACATCTAATGTTTCTTATTGTTTCTCATTTGATTCTCATCCAACCAGGAGGAGCCAGAGAGATTAAGACCCGCAACGGATTTCACTTCCAGAATGAATACCTGTGGACAATCTTCAGGCCTTTTCCTGCTGCTGCTCTGCCTCGTCCATGGCTCTGGGCAGAGCTGTCCATCCATGTGCCTGTGTATCTCTGACACAGTAAGCTGTAGCTCTACTGGTCTGGTAAGGTTACCATGGTCCTTGCCCTCCTTCTCGGTCACCCTGGATGTCAGTCACAACTACCTGACCTGGCTGGGTCCAAGCAGTTTGAACAAGATGCCTAAACTGGAAAACCTCTGGATGGCCCACAATCAAATCAGCACACTGAGTCACGGCGTGTTTCAGAACGTCTCTGGGCTCCGGTATCTTGACCTGTCCTCCAACAAGCTGAGTGTGGTGGAGCAGCACTACTTCCAGGGGCTGTGGAGGCTGGAAGAGCTTCTCCTCTTCAACAATAAAATCACACAGGTAGAGGCTGGCACGCTGGGCGGTCTGAGCAGCTTGAAAAAGGTCTACTTCAGCTTCAACCAGATTACACACTTCCCTTTCTTCTCCATTCGAGATCACAGTCATCCATTCCTGGCCATGCTGGACCTCTCATCCAACCGTCTGACCCGTCTGCCGTGGGAGGACGTCAAAGCTTTGCCTGGTTTGGTGCAGCGAGGACTGTATCTTCACAACAACTCTCTGATCTGCGACTGCTCCATGTACAGCGTGTTTTGGCACTGGAATCTGAGGGGTTACAATTCAATAAAAGACTTCACAGATGAGCACACCTGCAACATTTATGGGGATCCGCGGGCGTCCATCCGATTCCTGCGTCAGAACCGCTTCTTCCTCAACTGCTCTGTGGAAAAATCAGTCATGCAGCCTGTGATGGTTCTCCTCTCCAACTTGTTGGTTTTGGAAGGAGACAGAGTGCGTCTCGACTGCCAAACATCCCTGAGTGGTGCAGAGCTCTCATTTACATGGCTCTCCCCGAGGAAAGGCTTTCTCACACCGACTAGTATAAATGACTCCCTCATTAGCATGTTTTCTAATGGTACCTTGGAGATGAAAGAAATCTCTGTCAACGACTCCGGTCTGTACCTGTGCACAGCTGTGGACATTAAACAGGCACTGAATGCAACTCGGGAGGTGAATGTGACCGTGTTGCTGCCTGCAGCAGAGTCATTTAACACTGGCTACACAACATTGCTAGGCTGCATAGTGACTTTGACCCTCATCTTTGTGTACCTTTTCCTAACTCCGTGTCACTGCGGCTACTGTAAACAGCCACCAGCAACTCGTAACCACAGCAACCTATCATCTGTTTTCTCCTCCTCCACAAGAGGCGAAGCCAAACCTGAAAATTTTAAACATGTAGCATTTATGGAACCCATGATAAGTGAAGAAGGAGCAGAATGGACAATGGACGCATGAAAGTGACTCTTCTACAACACACCGTGTGTGTGTGTGTGTGTGTGTGTGTGTGTGCCGAAACAGCATTCTTGTGAAGAAATGAAAACTCCTTATTCAGGAAGAAAGGCTTAAATGTTCAAATGTCTATGTCGAGAGAAAGAATGGAGCCTTGTGGCTTTTTTTCCTCATGACTACCAACTGCAGTTTCAAGGCATCCTAAACATAAAAAAAGCAATCTTCTCTTTCGTTTCTTTGCTTTTCTGTCTCAGGACCACGTAGTGGAAGTAAAAGTTTCAGCTATGGTTTATCGTCCTCACTATAGAGCTATTATCACTCCTAAAAATCAGCTAATAAATTTTCTGTGTACTCGCCCACAGCACTGGAGGGAATATTTCTTGTGGAATCAGAATGAATCTGGCTCACTTTTCAGAGCGTTTAACATTAATTTTATGGCTCCCACGAAACAAAAAGTGCTGCAAATGATTGAGTATACAAACTGTGGAAAATATTTTGGCTAAGTTGGATGCTTGAGAACGGATATGGAGGATGCATCCACTGGGGGTTGCACCCACTTGTTATGTGTATGTCTATGAAGTACTCCACCCTGAAAATGTCTTCACATTTTTCATCAAATTCATTTTTGAATGAATACCTAGCATTAGTGATGGTTTGACCAATTATGAGGGCAAATTTTTTTACATTTTTCCCCTCAAATCTTTTTGTGATGAATCTATGCCTTTCAGCAAACACCAAAAATAAATCTTATCTATCCAAACACAGAGGTACCCCCTGTAGTAATCCATCATACATATACATATCACACACTGTATAAACCTGTTGCACTAATCTGGCAACGAAAAGCAATGAATCTCTCTCTGTGCTCTGCTTATCTGGCAAATAGTGAAGTACAAAAATCAGGAGTGTCAACAAACAAAAAACAAACAGCAGTTGGACTGCTCTTCAAAGACGATATCTGTTTGATCAAACACAGCAGGGCACTTTGAACATCACACAAAAAATACAAGTACTATATGTGAACCGAGGTGACAAATTCTTCAAGCACTTCTGACACAAACCCTGCGGGGAGCATCGCTTTGTCTAGTTGTTGTTGTTTTTTTCATGTAATTCACCTTAACATGCTTGAAATGACAGAATTACACACTGCAATATCAGATGAAAGATGCTGAAGAAGGACTGGCATGCTTTGCTGTGAAGGAGCATAAGTGTGTGGGATGAGAACATTAAGTTGATTTTATGAAAGACCAAAGAGATGGTGTGGGTGATTGGGGATGAAGGGAGATTTAAAAACTGATGAGACAAACAAGAGATTCAAAAAGGAACTAATCAATTTTTTTCCCCAAGTCCATGCATGCAAGCAACTTGATGCAAACATCACATCAAGATGGAATTAAATTCGATGTAATCCTTTATATAATGGTTCAAGAAACCCGTCTGTGTATGTGAATCTCTAAAACAAGATTATATGATTGGAAAACAAGCATTTCATTATTTCTAAACCTTCATTTTTAAATAAACAGTGAAAAACAAAACAATCGTAAACAAAGACAAATTAATTTTATGTGCATCTTGAATGTAAATTTGCAAAGTAGAAAGTGGTTATCTGAAATCAAATGAGTAACTGTCTATGAAAGTGGAAAAGCCTGGTTCTCGCGGAGTCTCATTGCTTGAGGGATTAAGCAAAGATTTGTCAGACAAAGAGAGCACTGTATTGCAATTTACCTCTCTAGTTTGATCAGTTTCACATCAGTAAGCAACATATAAATCCCTGATTACACAACATACCACTATGTGCTTCTGTGATGCAATTTCATGTGTCATCAGAGTCCATCATAACCGAATGTTTTTGAGAGGCACTAGAAACATTAACTGGTGTGATGAGTAGGGGTCAGGATTTAGCAGATTATTATGAGGATAAAACACAGTTGCTTTGTCAAATTCAGGGTTTTTAAATCCCTTTAATCTGGTTCAGCTCTCTAATACGCACACAGCTGGGAAGGGATTCATTGTTTTTGACATGACTTGCACACCCGTTAAAACACAGAGGACACGATGTGAACATGATTTGATAAGAAGTCCACAGGTGAAGCTGGTTATGTAAATTCACAGCTGATTTAGCGAATCAACCATATCACTGAGGCATTAACTGAATATCCTGATGCCAGTTAGGTGATAATGGCAGGTCTTGAAAAAACAATATATGGGCATAGAGTTAATGATTATAGTGAAACACTTGGGGGTAGTCAATCGACAAATTCAGTTCATAAGCATACATCCATGTCAACATTTATATGCCACCGTGTAACACTGATTACTGTATAAAATAAAAATCACATTTCCTTTCTAATAAAGGTACAAGTCTATATATCTCAGTGTGTCTGCTTTCTGCAGATTATCCCAGGTCGCTCTAACAAATTAGCCAGATGTAAATGAAGCACCCTTTCATGTTTGAAAAAATGCCCTCTCCCAAGCAAAACACTCCATCAGGCTTCAATTAAACTATGCACTCCTCTTTACGGATTAATTGTTTCTCTAGTTCGGCTGGGCTCCCAGGGATTCAAAATCATCTTAGTCAAGAATCTAATTACTAGGAAAGAGGAATTTTACTCTGAATAGCACAATCTGAATTGCTTTGATAAGTGGAAGGCTGCTTTGACTGTCAGGATAGGCTATTACTGAACTGTCAAAACAGCCATCCGGCAGGAGCTGAGGCATCCAGCTGTGTCAGAAACATACACATCTCTCAGATTATGTGACACCCTCATATACAGACCCACAGGAGGCTGAGTGTCACCTAAAACCCTTATTTCATTCTAACAGGACACCTATATTGGAATATGAGCTTGAGAGACACACAGGACTTTCATTCCTGTATAGTCCAAATGGTATACAGTACATCTTTTTGAAGAGCTGGGTCGGCCGCTACCAAAAAAAGGCCAGAACCAATGAAGACTGCTTTAACAGACAACAGGCTGTTTATCATAGCTCTGAACTGTAGGCTATGTTCCACGGTTGGCAGCAAAAAACAGTGGGATGTCAGACATGTCAAACAAGAATCTGGTCTCAGAGCACTGTGGGGAGCATATCGTATAAGTACTGTCTGCCCATAGGTCATATTTCATTGCAAACAAACAAATGAGTCTACGCACTGAGACACCCTGATCTAAGCCAGTCAGCACATTAGGAGAAGTCTCCTGGCTCATCCTCTCTGGGGCTGTTATGTGCTTACAGAGCTGTAGTAAGTGGAATTTAGTTGGGTATTATAGGATTTGACAAGCACAATGACTTCAAGTACTGTGGCTCATCATGACCAGTTTTTTTTAACAACATCCTTCTCCTATTCTGGAGAGTGCCCTTGTTATTACCTTTCACACTTGGCTGCAAGTGCACAGGGTAAAGGGTACAGACTACAGTAGTTTACAGTAGTGTACATAATAATGCTGCATCCAAATGATGTTTCGTAAAAACTATGGTGCAGCATGGAGTCACTAAGAGTGGTTGGTCTGCTCTAAAGCATTAACCTTTGACCAAACTAAATTATGCTCTCTGTGATGGACTGGCAACCTGCTGATGGTGTACCCTGTCTCCTACCTAGCAGCCATTAGGATAGGCTCTAGCCCCCACGACCCTGCACTGAAACACATGTCTGGATGCATGGATGTAATGAATTATGCCAAATATTTGAAAACATTCGCTCATACCCCCCATGGTTTTAACCACACTTAATCTTAAGTCATCTTGAGTCATCTAGTGCACTGCCCGTGTCACCTTGACTAACCCTAACCCTACACCACAGCAACGAGGTGAAGCAGAGGATCGCTAGGAGCAGATGGGCTCCAGGATGGGGTGATGCCATTGACCCCAAGGCAGCTGTTAGGAGATCTGTTCCACCTCCCAATCTGTAAGCTGAAGGGATAGATAGATAGATAGATAGATAGATAGATAGATAGATAGATAGATAGATAGATAGATAGATAGATAGATAGATAGATAGATAGATAGATAGA
>JAVQJG010268365.1:0-19023 GCA_036024015.1 Craterocephalus amniculus
TAGATAGATAGATAGATAGATAGATAGATAGATAGATAGATAGATAGATAGATAGATAGATAGATAGATAGATAGATAGATAGATAGATAGATAAGTGTTTGTTTCTCACCAGCAGCACATTTAGCGTCTTACAGACTCTGTACCAGGGGCTGTTTTCTGAGGGAACTGATGCCACATAAAGGAGACGAGTGGAATGAGTGGCGCGTGCATGAGGCGCGTGCATGATGCGTGTGCATGAGGCGAGTGGCGGTCACTAAATCAGATTACATAAAATTAGATTCTTAAGTGCTGCATGAGGCGGATGGCAGTGGGAAGTAATTTGATTCCCCCACCCACATAACGATGTGAACAGGAAGCTCTGTGGCAGTGTGTGTGTGTGTGTGTGTGTGTGTGTGTGTGAGAGTGTGTGTGCATGGCTCACCCTGACAGTGTGTGCCTGTCCCAGCCGCACGGGGTTGGCCAGTTTGACCTGGATCTGAGCGCAGTGGAAGGAGCCAAACACCCCCACAACCTCCAGCAGACCATCATCCAGCCTGCAGCGCCATCAAGACACAACACAGCTGCTCACTTAGTCGTCATGGTAACAACAAGCCACGACTTAAAGCTTTAAAGCTTGAACATAATTAAAAAGGAATTCTGCTGTCATCTGAACCTAAAAAGCGTCTTTGTGCCTCTTACCGGGTCGGGGGGCACGGTTCGTCGCCCATCCCCTCCCACAGCCTGCAGCCGCCGCCCCAGTAGCCGATGTTGCAGACGATGATGCCCTCCAGGCTGGGCAGCGCCACCCTCTCCCCGTCCAGCTCCAGCTGTTATGGAAACACAAACACAGCAAAACTGAACTTCTACGTCGTAAAAAGCATCAAGTTTGCAAAAGATAATTAAAAATGAAAATAAAGGCATTTTTGTAAGGAAACTGGTGACGACATGGAACCAGTTTTAATGGCGTTCCTGCACCCGCTGTGATGCTTTAATGTGCTCGCCAGATTCATGCTTAGACATTTAAGACATCAGCCGATCCTTCTTTTAACAGTAAAAAGTGGCAAAAATGTCCCAAAACATAAAAAATATGATATAAAATTTAAATAAAAGTAAAATCTGGGAAGCTTTACATATCGGGATATACTAACAGAAGCTGATCGTTTTCAGGTCTGAGAAGGAAGGAAATCTGGCCGAACGAACAAACAGCAGAAGACGTTTTATGCTCGGTCAATATTTACAGAACAAACAGTGAAATGCAGAAGCAGCGTGTGTGAAAAGCAGTAACATGCCAACATCCCATAATCTGATCATCGTCAGGGTGAAGACTTCTCTAAAAGCGGGATTCGGGTGTGTGCTACCTTAGTGCCAAGGAGGAAAGACATCAGCAATGGTCTTATTGCATCTCATCAGTATGGGAAGGGTAATAAAGTCACATCCTCCCATAATTCCATGATGAGTTTGTGAAAATTGACCTTTTTGTTTTTATGTCACTGCCCGCTGAGGGCCTGCAGACTGAAAGTTCCCTTAGAGGGTGAATAAAGTTGCTGAATTAAATCATCAGTCTTTTTACTGTAAGGAAGATTATTCACAGGTGGGAAACATTCCTGCTGTCGATCATCTCAGAAGCGACACGTTAAATGTTAAAGTTCACGTACAAACAGGTTGCAGCAGGAATAAAGAACATGCCAGCACAGTTTTTAGGGTGAAGGCACACCTGGTCAGGGCTACGTTATGTGTGCAAAGGATGAGGTCAGCTGACCTCCTGGATGGACTTTTCTTCCCTGATGAGAACCTTCCAAGATGACAACATCAGGATTTAAGAGTCCATTGAATGAAAACCAAGCATCCGAAACCACTGATGGGACGCTTTCCTCCTGGTTCCAGCACATTATTTTTGTGTGCCGATTTAATTAAAAATCGGCAATTCTCCGATATTGCTGATTTTTTAAGTAAGAATTTGTTTTTGAGAAATTTATTTTTTATTTAAAAATAAAATAAAATTAAGAAAATCCTGGTTGATATAATGCCTGGCAAGTAAAACATGTAAAAAATAAATTAAAAACTTGGGTGGCAGGGGGGGGATTTGATTATAAAAAAACATCTTTTTTTAAACAAAAAAATAATAATAAAAAAAGTTTAAAAAAAAATTATATTTATGTGAACGATTTTTTTTTCTCCCAGCCCTAATATATTATGAAGTCTGTAAATGAGAGAATTAACTAATTAACTAATTAACTAATGTACAGTTAAAGGGATACTGTGTTACTTTTGGCCACAAGGGGTCCTAAACCTGTAGTTTTCCCCAAAGTTCAATAATCTCTCTTTCTGGCCCCCTTAGACACCGTTTTCACCGACAAACATTAGATCACACACGAGGAGAAAGTAGCACAAAGCAGAGACCTCTGCTCCGGGTCACATGATCCCATGAGAGACGGATCCGCTCTTGTAAAGTTACAATGTCTGGTTTCTGAAGCGGACAGCCAAATGTCACACTATAAACTGACCCCATAAATCATCTAACAATACTCAAGTGAGGGTGATATTTTGGTTCAAATTTACACGGTATGTCCCTTTAAATGCTTATTCATCTCACTGCTTATTGCAGAAAGCAGGTCAGACAAATCTAACATGAAGCAGCTCAGACTGGTGAAAACAGGCTGAAGCTGTATCACATGCTGGCGTTTACTGTACCTCAATCCTTTTATCCAGGTCTTTGCATTCCTGCACTAAACAATCTTTGGTGCCATACAGGAAGTACACAGCCTGCAGAGAGAAAAAAGGAGCAAGCGTCAACAAAGAAGCAGCCGCGGCCATGGATGTGGGGGAGAATAAGCATGTGGGAACAGGATCTGGTTATTCAAATCACGCGTGCAGACCTTATTTATGATGCGGCTGGAGAAGAAGGAGGGCGTTTTCTCGCGGTGTGTGTGGAAGTTGAGCGCCATCAGAGCATCGGGGCCCACGGAGAAGTAGTTGTTCATGGACAGAACCTGAGGAGCAAACGTGGCGGGTCGGCCGGGGTCGTGTCGGCACATGAACAGAGAACTGAGCATGGACTCACCTTGGGTTTACGGAAGTAGAGTCCTTTGGAAGCGACCTGGACCTTCCACCTGCGGAGTCATTAGCAGGTGAGCTCACACGGCTTTAAGGACATGAGAAAAGCTGAGATCCGACGTGGCTCCGACTCCCCACCTGTCCATTTTCACCACTTCAGCATCCAGGATGTTACGGAGGACCTGCTCCACGGGGATCTCTCCGGCATAGCCAGCTCCCCAGCCCAAAGTGTTGGAGAGGTCGTTCCCGGTTCCCAGCGGCAGAATGGTCACCCTCGGGAGGAACTGGTCTTGGCTCTGCCAGAGAAAAGTTGCCAATTTTGTCAATAATTTGACAAAAACACAGAAATGTGTGAAAGCCTCGAGTCAGTCCAGTTCTGGGGTCATGTGACCTACAACTTTTTTTTTCATTGTTTCTTAATAATTGCTTCCTAACGACCAGATAAGCTGAGTTTTCGTCTAATAGTTCCCTAAATCATCACTCGGTGTCTTTGGTGTTTTTATGGATGCAGCGACAGAAACAGGAACAAAGTCTTTGTGACAGCTAATAAACGGCCTCATTTCCCAACATCTTCCCACAATTCTTCTTAAATTTCTTCTTTAGTTCTGAAAAAGATTTTTACACAGATGTTTATTATAGACGATGAAATGATGATATCTTTCCTCTTAGATTGCTGAAACCTAGTCAGGAGGATGGACCAGCTGGTCCTAATTTGCATAGATAAACAAAAAAATGCCCATAAAAGGTCGTGAGGCTGGTGGGCTGTGTGCAGACGGACAGAAAGCAGTGAGATCGCTCAGGAAAACGCCGTAGGATACATTCTCATCTCTCTTTACACACCGAACCTTCAGCTGTTATTTCAATAAAGCAGCAAACACATCCAGTTTCCCTGTAAGATGTCGGAGCTGATGGAGCGAGGGTGCTTCAGTAAAAAATAAATACTGCTGAGGGAAATTATGTGGGATACAATCTGCAATAACGTGGTATTTACTTACAATAACAAAATATGTAGTCAGTTTGAAAGTACGAAGTTCTGACATGAAAACAAACATTACTGTAATCTTATTAACCTGAACAGCAGAAGGCGACTATCGATGCAACAGGGAAGAAAATAAATTTCTGGTAAATTTTGAAAACTTTCCATAGGAAGTTGGAGAGTTTAGTAAAATTATTGGAATTAACTGAAATTCAGGGATAATGTCAACAAACTGTATCGTATCCAGACATGAATAATGATTTGGTTTGTTTATAAGCAGACAGTAATGAATGCAAAAAAAAATAATTTAAAAAAAAAGACATTTCAAAAGATTTATTTTAAAATTGCTGGTTGCAACGGTTTCCTAGCTCTGCTCTGTGTCCTTCATCTCCGTACATAGTGATAGCTAAGCAAGAGCAAGACACAAGTAAGTCATCAGTTAGATAAACACAGAATCTGTTAGATGTCACATAAGCTAGAACCAGATATAACAGAGTATCATCAGCGTGTTATCATTCAGGTCTGTTGCATTAGATACACGCCTCAGCTCAACATTCACACACATTGAACTTGGTATCAGGATGTTCTGAGAGTATCAGCCATCCTCATTGGACAACCTGAGGCCAGCGCTGCTTTGCTTTACCCGGAACCTGAATCAGAATAAATCTGATAAATAAGAAGAGATCCTCTCCTGTTTTTTTTCTCCAGCTTCCGATAAAAGAACCACTTTAACAGATACTTAGCTTTGCCTGTGTAAAATCTGGTTGTTTTAACCGCAACAATGCTGCAACATTATATATGTAAATATTTTTCCAACTTTATCTAAATTCCCTGTTCAGGGAATAAACCTTCAACTTTGTTCAGTTCGGGTTAATTTCAACATACAGGATTCTGCCACACTAAAGACGACACGAACAGATTCGTAGGATTTATTCTACCCATTCTGGTTCTTTATTATCCTACTACTGTGAACTCAATACTGCTTCTTTCCTTGAGTTAGGAGCCTTTTTTCACATGGATGCTTCCTTATTAGGAGACTAAACAAAGAATAAAGACCAGGAATAAAGACCGAAGGATCAATTTAAAGAAAGTCTGCCTGCTTGGAGGTTGCAGATAAAGAAACGACGGCTGGATCATGACTTTTTGATGGATGTGTAGAAACTAAGGCTGGGCGATATGAAACAAATTTCATTTTTTATTAATCACAATATACAATATTTATCTCAAAATAATTTTTATTTGGTCAAGTAACTGAGGAGACGGTTCAAATTTACAGCCCAGAGTGCTAAATGCACTTTTATTAAGGATCAGAAGCACATGTGCATCAAAATGTTTGGCTAAAAACAAAGTAGATGTGTATTAAAATGATCAAAAATAACATACTGTTGTGAAAAAATGCTAAAAAAGAAAAGTTTCCATATATTTGAAAATGTTGTGTATTGCCCCGCTGTAGCAGAAACTACAGAAGAAGAAGTGATATGTTAGAACTCTTAGAAAAGGTGAATAAAGATCCTGTGTTTGCAAACAGACGTCTCACCTTCAGCTTCATGGTGTCTATGGCTTCCAGCACCCAGCCCACGGTGCCGTCCCCCCCACACACAAGCACCCGCACGCTGCCGGGGGGCAGCAGCGTGCACAGCTGGAGCGCTTTGGACGGACTCAGCTGGGACAGGTCAAACACCTGCAGAGAAAACACGCATGACGTCTGACGCAGGGAAAGAGGACACGTCCGGTCAGGTGCACGAGCTCACCTGCACGGGGTTGAGGAGGGTACGAAACTCCCCCAGCAGGGCCTCGCCCATGTTGTTGCCGCTCCGCGTGTTCGCCAGGACCAGCACGGGCGTCCAGCCGCTGCCGCAGAAAGACCCCAGCTGCACACACACACACACACACACGCACACGCACACGCTGGTTACAGGTCCGTGCACGTTAACCAGCAGCAGAAAAGCGAGCAGCACCTTGCTGTACTCGTCGGGGTGGCGGCGGCGGAGCTTGTTGACCCGGTAGAGGTAGGAAGGAGGGATGATGAGGCTGTGGAACTCGCCCAGGTCGCACGCGTCTGCATCGGCCACGCTGCCCATGCAGTCGTCGTGCACCGTGGTCTGACACCACACACACCTGAACGGGCAGACGAGAGGAAAGCGAGCAGTGATCAGAGAGCAGCTCCTTTAAAGGCGGCTGGATGCCATGATGGTGGCAAACATTTGAAGTGGGAGCATCTGAGAGAAAACTGGTAGGAACCGATGAGACGGAGCGCTAAATGCTCTGAATTAAGTAAAGTGTCTGAATCAGGAGCCTTGCTGGAAACTGAATGCACATGCAAATATGTTGGCTGGCTGGTTTCACACGTGATCAGATCTCATTCAGAGACTCCTGCAGCTACTTGTCATACAACCAGTGGAGCTTCCATTAGATTTAAGCTTTATGAAAAGGTTTTAGGAGGATTTTATGGCTCAAGTTTCAGTAACCTTTCATGTCTTATTGAAGATTTTTACAGTACTGTACTCCTGATACACACATATAAATATATATATATATATACATTATATATGTGTGTATATGTCGATATGATGAAAAGAATTCCTTGCAGTAATATCTCAAAGTTTACTTGAGCAATAGTTTTTCCAGATTTTCTGAAAGTTTTGCCACTAATTTCCATTCTACATTCACACATAATATGAAACAAAACTACTAAATATGGAATTTGTTGCAATTTGTCTTTCCTCGGTGCTGCCACACACACGTCTGACGATGAGTCTGCAGGTACAGAAAGGTAAATGGACTTTTTCTCTCAGTGTTTTGACACTAAATGTCACCTTCACACACACAAACACCTATCATGAGCATTCAATGCCTGATAATCACTTTGGTAGGCAGCGGGAGGTTCAGCGTCCGTCTTGCCCAAGGACGCTTAGTCGTAGGAAAGGGAAGCCTGGAACGCTTCCACCGACTTTCCAGGGTGGCAGCCGCCTGCTCTTCCTCCTGAGCCACAGCTGATCCGGATAAAAGGAGCCAGGAAGAACCAACCTTCCTGGGTTGGTTCCAGGAAGGTTGGCTGATCTTGTTTTTCCTCTATTTGAGCTGATAAAATGTTAAATTAATGTCTTTTTTAAATTTTATTTTAGGCGTGCTGAGCAAAGCTAAAACATCCAGGTGTTGTTTATTATTCATTTATTACTCAGTAAAGAAAATAAATATAAAAGTGAGGAAATCTGTGTTTGGTTGATTATTTCTCTGCCTGAACGAAGCCCACTGGTGCTGGACACATCATTGGAAAGCTTTTACAACCAGATTTAACTTGTGAAGATTGTGCTGCTGGGGAATGATCAGCTGTGTGTGCCAGAACAGGACAGGGCAGGTTTTCAGTGCATCCCTCCTCCAACACATCAGATTCAGACTGAACAGATCCAGCAGCCTATAAAGTTCTGCACAGTGACTCATTTATTATGATGGGGGGTGTTGGAGCAGAAAAACACTGGGAACCTGCAGAACTGTGCTAAAGGCACTGACACAAGCAGGGCAATGGGGTTTACTGAATAAGGGGCACTACCCATGAAAGCATGATGCTTCTAGGGCTGGGCGATATGGCCAAAAAATAAAATCTCAGATTTTTTAAAACCACACCCGATTTTCGGTTTTAATCGATTTTCTTTAATCTTCCTATGTTTTTCTTTATAACAGATCACAAATATTAGATTTTATGGGAAAAAATGCTTTTATTTCAATCACCCATTCAATCACCCTCTACACAGCTGGAACGATCTGTGTGTGTCGGTTACGTAAGTGAAACAGCTGCATGAGGTTTCTTGCCCGAAGCCACACACATGAACACATCTTCCTTTCTCAGGTTGACATGACGTTAGCTTCAGGGATGTTGTTGAAGAATGGTAAAATCGTACATGGATGAATTTATTGGAAGCAGCTCAGTCCACAGAACATTTCATGTACTCAGTGCTATCCATAGGTCGCTGTTGTTGACAGCTTTCACTTGAAGTGTGCCAGATGTCTTTTCCACCTGCTTGACTGCACAGTTTCTAAAACAAAAGTTCCTGTTTTGTTGTTTTTGGAGACAAATGTTTAAAATATAAAAAAATAAATCCAAGAGATTTACATGGGGATATTTACTCCAAATAAAAGCATATAAACAAGCATAGACCATATAGCATGTATGACTATGATGCTACTGCTCGCTAGAGGTAACCCGTATTCTTTGTTCCTGCTCCACCTGTCTCAGGTGAGTGTTCTGACCACTCTGGAGAGACGCTTCAACCTCCAGAGTGCCGATGTGGGAGTCATCGCCAGCAGCTTTGAAATCGGCAACCTGGCCCTCATCCTGTTTGTCAGCTACTTTGGTGCCAAGGCCCACCGGCCCCGCCTGATCGGCTGTGGTGGGATTGTCATGGCACTGGGGGCGTTGCTGTCAGCCCTGCCAGAGTTTCTTACTCACCAGTACGAGTACGAGGCTGGGGACTCATGGCACGCTGAGGACGGCAGGGACGTGTGCTCCAACAAGTCCAGGTCAGAAAACCGAGACTCTGGGTTTAACTGCGGGAACCGAGCCAACACCAACATGATGTACCTTCTGCTGATCGGAGCCCAGGTTCTGCTCGGCATCGGGGCCACGCCGGTCCAGCCCCTGGGAGTGTCTTATATCGATGACCATGTCCACAGGAAGGACTCTTCGCTGTATATAGGTAAGTGAGAATACGATGGAAGTACAACATACCAGATGATTGTTGAGTCAAGTGTTTTTTTAAGCCGATTTTGAAGTTGCTCAGTACATGAGAAGCTCAGTTTAGAGTCCTTAGACTGGCAAGAGCCAGTAACAAGAAAATAGATTATTCCCGGTGCTTCTGTCACTTGTGACTGATTACACTGTGAACACACTTTGAGAAACACTCCTGCTGTGTTTAATCCTGACCTGATGACAGGACACAGGAGGGGTCTTAGTTACAGGACCAGTGAAAACCAGATGCACCTTCTAAGGTAGCTAGAAGATTATTAAAAGAGTTGCTTATTACTTCTGGATTTACAAAATTATATATGGGAGTGTTTTTGTGTGATGTAGGCTGTGTTATGTTTTAAGTTGCCTTGGAAAGAGTCATATGATGTTAGCATGAATGGACATGTTCATGGATGTATTTTTCTCTTTGCTCAGTTTAAATCTATCTAAGAATTGATAAGTCAAAGATGGTTGTTCATCTTGTCAGTGTTGTTGATCGTCTTTTGATTTTCAAATCCTATTATGTATTATATGGGTATAATCTCTGACCTGTAGGTGTCTAGAGAAATTGTTGCACCGAGTTTCTTTTTTATTTGTGCAAAGTTGGCAAATTTGTCCAAATATGTAGATCCTTGACTCAAAGGGTTTTAGTGACACTTAGTGGAATTTGTTCATTGAAATGTCTGGATGTAAAACTAGCCATACTATTTTAAAGTCAAAGGAATTTTCAGTTTGTTTTCATATTCATTTAAGGTTATTTTAGGTTTGCTTTTGTATGACTAATAATCATTGTAGATTGATTTGTCAGCTGGTTTAGAGGCTACAATTATGGTCTTTGTGGGACAATAGCTGGACATGCTGGTAGATTAGATGGTAAAATTGAAATGAATCCTGCACTACTATGCTTGGTAATACTTTCCCACTTTGGTGGCACTCAATACTGCAGGATTATATATTATAGTCTCTCCAGCGACTGAGGTCCAATCCCATCTCACCACTTGGCTCTACCCCACCGCTTTTTGCGTTGGCATGTAGGTTGTTCCATTTCCTGTTAGGACTGAGGGGTAGGGGTAAGTTGTAGGGTTAAATACCCCTTAAAACCAAGATTTCACAGGAGCTCACTTCAAACAAAGGGGCATGTAAAATCTCCTAGAATGGCTGCAGCCTGGTCCAAAGAAATACACAAATCCAAATATTTTTCTCCATTAATAACATTTTAAAATGCATGATACCTGTGCATTGTTTAGTTTAATGTTGTTTTAATGTGTAATGGTCATTTTCTTCATAAAATGCACACGTAAAAAATTGCTAACTAGCATAGTGCTATTGAGGCTTCAGAAATGTCGGACGGTTGAACACTACCAGCGCTCTGTAGTTGGCAGCTCTTGTAATCTACAGAAATAACGTTATGGATAAAAGCGGCTGCAACCTCGCTGCTGGAACACAGAGTTGAGCAGTACGGTTTCTCAGACCAGGAATGTCCAAACTGAATGTAAGTGAGCTTTCAAAGAGAGTCAGAAGCCCAGAAATGTATGAGTTTCAGATAACTGCAGTCCAGTTCTGAAGGTCTGGGCTGAAACGGCTATGATACCAGCACATGAGCTACTCTTCCTTTTGTTTTCACCATTTTCTAATTGTTCTGTGTTTTGTAATTACATAAGAAAAACAATGTATCAAAATCAAATCTTTCAGAACAGGACATTGTGAGAAAAGTAGAGTTTACAATCACAAAGAGGAACGAGAGGCTGAGTTTTCCAAACACTTGGTTTTACTGTTTAACTTGTACGTTTGTACACAAAAATACTGTGTTTCCCTCTGGGACATCAAGATAAATCATCTCAAGCTGCTACATGAAACAGAGAAAATGACACCAACCTACTAATTTATGATTTTTATCATGTACAACAGGACTTGATTTGTGTACGTTGTGGTTTTGTTTTCTTTTTAAAGGGACTTTATGTAATCTTAAGTTTTTGAACTAGCGACTGCCATTTATGGCTCTTAGCGGCACTGCAGCCTCCACAGTATGCTCGTGCATGACAACCTGGAGCTATTTTCTAGCATGAAATACGATCATTTACTCACCCAGATAGTTTTGGTGTAACTTGAACTCCTTTAGGAGATATTTAGATCCACTCGCGATCAGCGTACATAGAAAATAATGGGAGTGACCAGCTCGCGCAGCCTCTAAATACGCCATTTTTTGCCACAAAACTCTTTCATTTCATCAATACGTTGTTATGAATGGCTGGTCCAATCCCTGTGTGAGCTTCACACGGCTCAAAGTTGCTTTCTGTGGCGATCCGTCATTATTTACAGCCTTTACAGGCACTGTGATGCGTCCCAGAAGTGACGTAATCGAAGCTACCGCTTTAAGTTAATGGCTGTAAATAACGACGGATCGCCACAAAAAAGCAACTCCGAGCCGCATGGAGCTCACAGACGGATCGGACCAGCGATTCAGAACAAAACATTGGTGAAATGAAGGAGTTTTGTGGCAGAAATTGCTGTAATTAGAGGCAGCGCGAGCTGGCCTGGAACCATTTCCCATGAACGCGCTAGATGTCTCATCCACAGAAACAGTGCATGAACTTTCGACCCGAGGTAGGGTCAGGAAAATAAGATGCACCGGCGCTGAACTGCTGAGGTGTCAACCCTTAAAGCTACATTTTTAAGGGGAACAAAGGATCACCCTGCTCGTCTGTCTCACTGTAAAAGGGGGGACAGGGTTTGGTACCGTCTACCATGTCTGATCTATGCTATACAGTAACTCTATCCTTAAATGTTATCTTAAATGTCCAGGGTTTAGTTTTCACAAGCTAGCTGAAAGCCTCTCTATCGTTGAACATGGGTACACTACATGATGAGTAGGCTTTTTCTTTTTCTTTGTTTGTGTGCATTTTATCAAGCCATCATCTCAAATTGTAGGTAGAATCTGTAGAGTGAAAGGAAGCCAGTTTGGTTGGGTGGTAAACCAGTACTCAGTTGCCTTCTCCTTAAACATTTAAGTTAAGAAATAAATATAGAGAGACCAATGTCTTTGTCCTAATTCATATTTTGTTCAGCTTGAAAAGTTTTCGCTGGTTCATACAGTAGAAAATACCAAATCCCCAGTTTCTGATAAATAACTAAGTTAAGACAAAAATGACAAAACAAAAAATGCTTTAAAACTACATAAATGTATCTGTTTAATTATTTCTTTGTCTGTTGCTTTTGTGACCACTGCAGCCTGAATATATCACAATATCTATTACTTTTTATTATTCTTGGTTTGTGAGTCTGGAGCAGTCCCGCTGCAGTATGTTTGTACACAAAGTTTAGTTTAGTGTCTTTTAAACTTAGATTTAAGGAACAGAACATTGCTGACTACTGATTTAGAAGAAAATGTGTATCAGGGAGATCAGCAGTGAAACTGTGTAATATATTCCGCCCTCTATGTAGCCTAGAGGCCCATAAAGAAAACACTTTTTCCCAAACTTCAGGAAACGTTGGCAGCCCAGCCGATGAGCTCTGTGAGTATAGTTTGGGTAATAACCAGGAGGTTAACATAACACACATAACAGCTCTCTGAAAGTTGCCGAGGCAACAGTTCAGAGGCAGTCGCAGCAGCTATGTGCCCTTCCAGCTCTTCTTGCTGCTCAGCAACCTGTTATTAGTTTATCTCCATCTGAACTGATGGAGAGAATGAGACACACGAGGTCAGACTAGTTGTTTCTAAACAGGTACAGTAAAGGAGAATTTCTTGCATAAATACTTACATTTCTCTCAGTTTAAAAGCTGTTCTTATATGAGGGAACACAGCAGGAGCTTCATGCTGCAGATTTGGTTTTTCAGTAGGTCAGCCTGACAAAAGAAGAGTCATGTCACAAAGCACAATATCTAACTGGAGGCTTGGCATCCTTTTATAAATGAACTATAATCTCTGTAGAGGTCACAAAAGCAGATATGACGTACTTTATTCCTCCAGGTTTTACAAATGTAATTTGAAATGTGGTTGTTTTGAATGGCTTTTGGCACGAGGTGGCAATGACAATGGACTTAGTGTTGTTTATTCACCAAAGCAGGAGCCATAGCAAAGGCTTGTGACTGTTGTTTTATGTTTTTGTATGTTTTATTTATTTAATTTCGCAAAATTACTCAAAATTTCGTGGTCCTCAAATTTTTTCATACCCTTCCATTAAAGAAGGAAAAAACAGCTGTCACTGAAATGAGCTGAAATTGATGAAATATTATGAAAATCATGGCTTTTTCTAGTTGTGGATCAATAAAACAAAAGGAAAAAATAACCATCAATGAGCACACACTGAGTCATGAATCAGATTGGTTACAGCAGAGTCTTCTACTCCAGTCCTGAGGGTCACTTCTCTGCAGGTGTTACTTTTTTCCTGCTTTTACACACCTGACACAAATAAATGGGTCATTATGCAGAATTTGACAAGCCGTTGGATCCATTTAGTCTGAATGAGGTGCGGTTAGAACAGAGAAGCATCTGATGCTTGTAGGACAGTGAATGAGGCCTGAAGTGGAAGTGCCCTGGGCAGAAGACCAAACAGAGCACCACTCCTGTCAGGTAAGAGCAGGAAACTGAGGATGCATGTCACACAGACGCACCAACAACTGGACAATAAAAGATGAAAGATTGTTGCCTGGTCTGATGAGTCTATTTCAGCAGCAACGATCAGATGGTAGGCTCAGAATATGCTAAAAACAACATGAAAGCATGGATCCACCCTGCTTGGATCAATGGTTTAGGCTGGTTTATACTTCTGCTGCATCTCCATCAGCATCAGCTCAGCCGCGCAGAGCCTATGCAGAGTCTCTGTAAGTTTATTCTCCGGCGTAGGTAAGCTCGCCGGGTCGTCGTTCCTTTTGCGGATCTGCAGGCAGCGGTAGGCAGGTACCGGCTGAAAAACTCCTCATGGCGCAGTTTTTTCAATGCTTCAACATAAAGGTTTTTATATTGATTCCATGTGCGGATCAGTCTTTATGGGGCGCTGTTAAATGAACAGTACAGTCTGATAATTTTCCACACGAGTCCTTTTTGGCGTCTCCGTGGATTTTGTGACAAATCACCAGCGTGGCAGCAGGATCAGTGATGTAAACTGTCCTCAGATCTGGAGAAATCCAGTTTTGTGTCACTTTTAGCTGCGGTTTAAAGGTAGTGTAACTGTTTCCTTGTTATGGTCATTGAAAGTTATTTTGTATCATTTTAATATACATCTACTTTAATTTCAGCCAAATATTTCGATGTACATGTGCTTTTTGAGCTGTAAATTTGAACCGTCTTCTCGCTTACTTGACCAAGAAAATACAAAAAATATATATTGTGATTAGGAAAACATTATTGCGATATCAAATTAGGTTCATATCACCGAGCCCCACTGGTGACCATGTCCATCCCTTTGTGACAACAGTGCCCCATCTTATGATTTCACATGAATCTGCAGCACCTGTGTGATGCTATCATGTGAGTGTGGAGCAGAATCTCTGAGGAACGTTTCCAACACCTTGTAGGATCTGTGCACAGTTAAGCTTTAATGTTGCTGAGGGCCAATCTGACTTACAGACAGCAGTAATAGCAATCATGCATTAAATATTTAGAAAGGTTACACATGCACATGGCACCATAATAGCTTAACAAGAGCACATCCTCTTCCAAGTCAGACCATTGTGTGAGAATAATCCATGATCATCTTTTTGTATTATTAATCAACCACCCGCCCTTATAGCCCCGTATTTCCTGCTATATGTGACGTGTTGGCCACTGCGGTCAAACTCTCCATCATATTAACCCTTTAACATGTTATATGAATAAAGCAAAATACGACATTTTTTTAGTTACATTTAAGGCGCTATACATATAAAGGTATCAACAAACATGTTTTTGACCTTTTTGTGGCTATTTGCTCCTCCTCACAAGGTTTGCTTCTTGTGTTGTCCCTGCTTGCCTTTCACTTCAAATCTCCTTGGAGGGCAAAAAGGCCTGCAGTTTGCTCTGTGCGTGCTTTGATCTGTAAAGTCTCTGCCAGCAGCACAGGATGAAGAAGAAGGAGGAGGGGATGGACAGAGGAAAGAGAAAATAGAGGGCATGCAAGGCTATGCAGCACCCAACAGTCTGTAGTACCCCTGCCTGGCCTGACGCCTACTCAGACCAGATGCCTGATGATATATGTTCCTGCTCATATCTCTCTGATGTTCTGAAAAAAGATTGAGGCAATTATAGAAGGAAAAATTAGACACTTAGTTTGCACTGATCAGTTGGACAGCTTCTTTCTGTGGGTATGATGTTGTCTCTGGTTAAGTAACACAAACATTTGTGTTTTTACAAATGTGAATTTCTCATGTCCAATTTCCAGCAGAAAATAAACAACATATCAGATACCTGTTATGAACCGGCTCAGCTTGGGAAAAGGAAGAAGCAACATAAAATCAAGCTGCTCAGATGGAAGGTGGAGTAACAGGGAATTTATTGTCCCTGCTGGTTAAGGAGCCAATCCCAGCCAGGTGACAGCTGTAGCAGTCAGGGTGGGAGCAGATGTTGCTCTGAAACCTCCATGCACTTTCAGCATTGATGGAGCTTCACAGATGTGGAAGCTTGTCAGATAGGCACCGATGCAACCTCATACCATCAGAGATGCTGGCTTTTGGACTGTCCACTGGTAACAAGCTGGCTGGTCGCTCTCCTCTTAAGTCTGCAAGACCCTGTGTCCATTATTTCCAAAAAAAAATCCAATTTTGATTCAAATTCTAAAGAGTTTTCCAATTTAAATGAGCTGTGGGCCAGAGAAGGTGGACATTTTCTGGATTTTGTTCATGTATGGCTTCTTCTTTCTTTGACTTTCACATGTGGATTGCTAGACTAGAAAGGGACCAACAAGGTCATATTTTGGCACAGTTCTGGCTTGTTAGATCTTGTTATCTTCTCTCTCTTTTTTTTCTTTCTCAATCTATATCCTTTTCCTTTACATTTGTCTGTTATTAAACAAATAAAATTAAATGCAACCTGGCAAAATGTAATTTTCATAAATGTAAATATGGAAAAAGATGGCGCTGCCACTTAAATATCAAGTGTGATGTAACACACGTTCATGGAAAATGAGTCAGTGAATGTTTGAATAATTTAATGTCTGCCATGTACACCGTCGTAGTCTGTTAGATTTCTAACATCTGCTAAACTGAAAACAGGCTACTGGGCAGATTGCTATTTCGACTTTCATTTTAAAAGATATATGTTGGCTTAACAAACTTGTCAAAACAAAACATTTTATTCAAACCAAACAGTAAACAAACCATTCATGTCGGTCGAGACCATCCTCTGGGAGCCAAAAATATCCCCTTTGACATTTTAAAGGTGCAGCATGTTTTTACTATAAATACTTGACTAAAATAACTGTTATATTATAATTCTCTTAGGATGAGCCACTTCTATCTACATATGTGGGTCCACATACATACCACCATTTTTAATATGGTGTCTCTGAAAGGACAAAGAACTCTGTGTGTGAAGGGAGACCTTTCTGAACTTTAAAACTTGCTCTGTTTGACAGGTGCTAGAGTACTGTTTGGGATAAGAGACATGAAAAACACACAGAAGAAGACAGTACACACATACACAATAGCTGTACACACATACACAATTTTTATATATATATATATATATATATATACAGAGTACGGATTTGTAGGGTGGATTTGGAGACTTTTTCGGAGGCTTTTGAAATGGGACAGCACTTGGCGTCGCTGTGACTAATGCTGCCGACAAATTCCCTCTTTGAAGTGTGCAGACCGTGAATTGGTACACAGCTAATGTTGAAGTTGTTGCCTCTTGTGCAGCCATCTCTGCATCTTAGGCTAGTGAACACGCTCACAGATGTAAAAGTGTGGAAGAATTTTGGCCACTAACAGCCACCATCCATTCACAACTGTGCCTGCCATATTAAAGGTGTTATAGAAGATGTTTGCGGCTGTTCAGAAAGCAGAGACTGTTAGTGAGTTTTGAATAAAGCGCACCACGCCTACAATGACTAACAGGAGCTTGGTTTCGGCTACGACACTGGCATCCAGCCAACCCTGCCGTCATGTCAGAAAAGTCTTGTAACATCTTTCTCCTCTTCTTAGCAACATCGGACAAAACTCTTCCTTTTGCTGCTGCCTTTAGTGGCGTTTAGCTCTGCCCTCAGACGTTGCTAACTGCTAGCACAGTGATTGTTAGCCACCTGCTGTGAACATTAGATGGGAGCGTGCATGGTATTTATAGCATGTCCAAAGAGTGATTGACGGTCCAATAGACAAATAAAACATGCAGTGACTGCAAAAATGATAGGTCGATGTTTTTAAATTCCATTACTTTCACAGATGATGTATAATGACAATTATGTGTAAAGATTTTAATTAATCATGGGGCAATGAACCCATTTACATCTAATACTGCAAAAAATGTTAAAATAAACATCTTCTATAACACCTTTAAGTCCTTTTTATGCCTATCTTTACTACTAGCTCTCAGTTATTCTTACACACTGTACCTTTGAATGGCCCACTGAGCAAATTTTGTTGAATCAAACCTGGAAAGAGACCAATAATTTACCCCGAATAGACCAAATGTTTTAACACAGAAGCCTCTTATAGCAAAGTCACATCATTTTTACCAGTCAGGTCCACTGTTGTGTGACTGCAGTCTGTCATCGCTTCCCCCAAACTTCTTCCTTAAACATCATATTATACATAATTCTTTTCTCTCCACCACCCCCTCTTTGTTTGCTGTCTCTGTTCTGAGCTTTTTGGACGATCCAGGCATCTTGATTGCCATGGTTACATCCTACAATGTGACTGCTGTTGAGGCTTGGTAATTACACAGAGCTCTGTCTTTACACAGTGCTCTCATGTTTTTTTCTTGCTGCTTAGTATTTCTGCTGCTTTCATAAGGTAGCGGCATTGTTGGACAAGCTTGAAGTGTGAAGGCGCAGTTGTGTTGTAAGGAAAACCTCTGAATAATGCAACATGACACAGAAACAGTTGGGATCAGTTTAGCAAACATCTACCCAAGATGATTAAATATTAAACCGGCAGCTCTCTGCGGGCTCAATAACAAACGAGATGATCGAAGGAAAGGCTGCTCTTTTGTGGCCACGTCTTCACCCGCATGGATCAATACTGCCTGAATGAGACACCTAGGACATAAGGAATGCTCAGGAGTAATTTGGAGAGCGCTAAATATTTGCCACAGCACAAATCTCCCAGCATGACCCTGAACTGTATGTGAGTCATATACAACACATGTTATGTGAGCTTTCACTCGATGTGTGGAACATTTCTCTCTGTGTTTTCCTTCGTGTGTGTCTGTCCTCATTATTGTGGCCTGCAGATCAGGCAGGATTCTGATAAAAACAAACGAAGGCTGTTTCCCGCTTAGCTGCCCCTCAGGTTTCTGTGCCTTCAGGTAGTTGAAAGGAAAACAAAAATACATATGTTGAATAAAACTATCCAAAATGCAGTGGAAAGCATAACGAGTGGTTGATGAGGGAAAGTGTCCAGAGACATTTTTATTCTGTCTGTTTTGAATAAGAATAAGAAAACCTTGATTTGTCCCACAGCGGGGGAAATTACAATGCTGCAAGTACAGCAAGCCAGTCTGGCCAAAGGCAAAAAATAGACATAAACTGTACAGACATAAACATAGATCAAATTAGCTTAATGGACAGAGTTAAAAAACGCAAAAATAAGTAAAAAATAAGTATGGAAAGTTGTGTGATAAAGTGAATGACTGGTGTGTATTGTAGATTGTTGCATACAGAAATTATTGCATGCAATTATCAAAGTATTGCACAGGATCCAGAAGTAATAATGACAGATACAGAGGTGCTCACATGAAATGGAGTAATTTAAATGTGCTCAAAAATGATCTATTGGTCAAGGTTGGGTCCAGTTGACTAAAATAAAGACTTCGCCTGTGAATTCCTACTGGGAGCACCAGCACCTGGTTGAAATCAATGAATACTGTGATGGGTTTCAGTCTAGGGATGTGAATCTTCAAGAAATCATGATTCAATTGGATTCAGATTCTTAGGGCGACGATTCAATTCTGAATCGATTCTCGATTCAAACCGTTCTTAATTCACATTCAGTCTCCTTTTAGAAACAAAACATGCTAATTACGGGATGGGAATCAGTTCCTCCAAATCAGAGACCATGGTCCTCAGCCGGAAGAAGGTGGTTTGTCCCCTAAAGGTCGGCGGTGGGGACCTGCCCCAGGTGGAGGAGTTCAAGTATCTTGGGGTCTTGTTCACGAGT